>JAUZNK010020903.1:0-20842 GCA_035046665.1 Euphysa ruthae
AACTCTGTTTTTTGATCCATCAGCATTTTACATAAAAATTCATTTATTTCTAAAAGTAAAGTATTGTTCTCCTCAACGCCTAATTTAATCTCGCCAAGAGTACTTCAAAATTTCATTTCTTTCAGGAAGTATTTACCTCTCAACCTGCTTTAACTGAAAAGAGTTTTTTTTAGCTGGTGCTTGTCTAGCAACCAATTTTTTTAGCTGGTGCTTACCTAACAACCAATTTCATTTTCCTTTAATGTTAATATATTCTTTCAGAATTTTTTTTTTTTTTTTTTTTTTTTTTTTTTTAGAAATTATCAAAAAAATTTTTACGCATCCCTTTTAAACATATTATATTCTGCTGGTGAATGTTGCTTTACAAGTATTCACCTTGTTCTATTTTTCTAAGGTTCAATATTTCTTTGAAAATCTATCTCATTGAAGCAGTAATTTCCTAAAGACATTTTACTTTGCCTCAAAATTTTTCAAATCTTTATTTTCAAAGTTTTTTTCGTCAAAATTTTAATTTATATTGATTTTATCTTTTTCAGCAAGATTTTGAATTTTTTACGATTTTTTTTCTAAGTGCTCAACAATCTACCTCAATAAATAAAGTTCACAATTGAAAACAAAGGTAACAACTCGCATTCTTCAACACCTGTACAATGTCATCTGAATCCGAATCTATATCCGAATCCGAATCGACATATATCACTGTCTACCATAAAACATCACACTGATCAATACCTAAATTTTAACTCGACCCATTCCAATATTATCAAAGAAATCATCTTCAATTTCTTCTCTCTTGGCGAACAAATCGTTGCAGATCAGTCTGATCTTGGTTCAGAAAAAGAGCCCAACACAACTGTCCTTCTCACCGACAAATATCCACAATGGTTTATCAACCAATTACATTACTAAGTCAATAAGCTTATCCAAACAAGATCCAATCTATTTTGTTAATCTTATGTATTTCTTTGCACTTATTGAAACTTTACTTGTACAGCATTCTACTCTCTTCGTATTAAATTATTTAAAGATTAAATTATAATCGGACACGTTGACAACAGTTTGAATTATAATAACTGAAGTGTAAATACCCTGTTAAAATATTCATAATAAATAAATCCTTCTAAACTTACTATGACACCCAAAAGAAAATCTCAATAAAAAAGCAAACATGGCCTATCGCATAACTTTCAAATTAATAATATATCTTTTTATTTTTTTCATGAAAATGTCTTTAACCTGTCAATTTTGTATCATGAGCAAGTCACCTGTCAGCTATTTTTTAAATTTTTATCCCCTTGAGCATTTGGAATATTCACAAATTTTACTAGATGAAATTATAATTTACAATATAAAATTCATTTTTTATATAATTCCTCAAAACTTTATTTTATTCAAATGTTTTTTTTTTTTATGGCTGGAATTTTTCTTAAAACAGTTTTTTTTTTTTTTTTTTTTTTCACTATTTTTATTATTTATATTTTATTATTTACTAGGCATTATTTAATAGATATTATATATTTACTAGATGTTTCATTATTTACTAGGTATAATTATGATTTACTATATATAGTTATTTTTTTAATTACTATTATTTTGTTTTTATTTTTTCTTTAACTGATACTTGTAAACAATTTTTTCCGAGTCACAATCTTAAGCTTGTTTTAGAAATTTTTTCAACAAAACATATGGCTGGAATTTTTTTTGAAACAGTTTTTTTTATTTTTGCACTATTATTTATTATCTTAATTTAAAAATTTAATGCAAAAAATTCTCGTTTGAGAACCTGGTTTCGATTTGTGGCCCAAAAAGAACAAAATTAATATGCGATTTTTTTTTTTTTTTTTACTTTTATGAAAAGGTGACACTCATTATGTTGAAGTTTTGCAGTATGTTAGGCAATATTATTGCTAACAAATTAGGTGGGTCGGTCAGTTTGAAAATTTTTCTGGAGCCTAAGACCCAAAACTCAATAATATTTTACCGAGTCGCAATCTTAAGCTTGTTCTAGAAATTTTTTCCTCAAAACCTTATTCAAATGTTTTGTTTTATGGCTGGAATTTTTTTTGAAACAGTTTTTTTTATTTTTGCACTATTTTTATTATTTATTATCTTAATTTACAATACCAAGCCTTGCATCAAAATATTTACTCTTTCTATTTTATGTTTCTTTTTTTCTTTTTAATTGTTGTGAAAATTTGGAGAATGTTAAGACATTTTGTTTCTAAAATTCTCAGCAGCAGTTCTTAAAAACTGTTGATTAATTTGATATTTTTTGGCATATTTTCTTCAAAACATTCAGTCAATTTTGTTTCACTCAAAGTTTATTTTAAATATTTCATTTAAGATCTAATTTTTTTTCTGTTATTGTTTCATCTTATAACTATTTTATTCAGTCATTTTTTCATCTAATTTTACCCAGCTTGTTTTTCCTCTAAATCTCATTTACCAGTATTTACTTAAAAATTCTACTTTATTCAGACGTTCTCCTTCAAGCGCCTCCCTCCTTTGAAGTCACTTTTTTTAAATCTTTATATAAGTACTTTCAAAATTCCATAATATTTGAGCAAAAAAATATAAATTATTATCTATCCAAAATATAAAGCTAAATCACTTTGTTAGATTGTTTTAATTATAGAAATGTAGCATGTCCAAACATGGCTATAAGCAAGTATTTTTGTATTGTTTTATTATTTCTGAGCATCTGTTAAAAGGATTATTTTTCATTTTTGTTTGACTTAGCTTTTAAAATTTTGCGTAAGGTTAAAGGATCATAGGTGTTATGTTTTGACACGCAAGATGTTTTGTTTTGGCCTGCAAAAAATTTTCGTTTGAGAACCTGGTTTCGATTTGTGGCCCAAAAACAAAATTAATACGCCATACTATAAATATACAGTTTTTTTTTTTTTTTACTTTTCTGAAAAGGTGACACTCTCATTATGTTGAAGTTTTGCTTTATATTAGGCAATATTATAATGTTATAATAATCTAATAAATTAGGTGGGTCGGTCAGTTTGAAAATTTTTCTGGAGCCTAAGACCCAAAACTCACTTTGGCTCTAAAATCAGCACTTGAATTTTCTTAAAACTGTTCATTGAGTTTTTTTTAAATCTTGCATGAAATCAATGAACCGCAGAGAGAATTTTTTCATTTCACCTACCAAAAATTCTCGTTTATGTACTTGGACTCAATTTATAAGCTGAAAACAACAAAAATTGGTTCTTTTTGTTATTTCAAATAAATTAGTCATGTCAGGCATTTTGAAAGTATTTCCAAGTCTAGTCTCCAGGACCCAAAATGTGGTCATTTTCCCTCTCATCGGATAGCATCTAGATGCTAAGCTTGAATTACATGCTAACAAAATCCTTTACTTTGCCTATTGGAAACTTTAATCTGGATCAAAGATTGGCAGATAATATAAATGGTATCAATCCAATAAATATTTAAATTTTTTTGGATGGTTTCCACTATAATAAAAGCCTGTTAATTTATCTTTTTGAGGAATTAAATATTTATTTCTTCATTATAAAAGTAAAACTTATCATTTTGTTGGAGTTTTATAAATTTTTCATCTAAGTATATTGTCCGAGAATCCATTAATCACTAAAGTGCTTTTTTTTTTTTTTCAAACATCTTAGCTTGCATAATATCAAACAATATCTTGATGAACTTTTTTATATAGTAATACCGTAGAGCATTCTTTTAGTAAGCAAGTATTTACTTCAAAATCTTTTTTTTTTTTTTCGGGTAATTGTTTGAACTTTGATTAAAATGATATAAAAATTTTTTTGCATGAAATTAGCGTTGGCATGCTTCTTTTGATAAATATAATACCCTGTTGAAAAACTTTTTTATGGTAAATTTTGAACTAAAACTTGATACATGCTTTTAAAACTTTGCTGATGACAACTACACATATAACTGTGGTACATTTTTAAATCAATTTGAGCGTAGAATGTAGCAAATTTTAGTTTGGTGTCTAATTTGAACATTTCACTTGGCTAGCGGATAGTTGTAAGCCTTAAGGGGCAACTCTCTCTTGTTACATAAATGGAAAGGATCTGGTTCCTTTATTATCGTAACTAAATTGGCACTAAACATTTTATTCAGCTGTAAAAACTTTACTCTAAAACGTTATAAAATGATTAGATGCTTATTTATTTACAAGGATACTAAAACTAAGTCATACGTCAAATTTTGATTTTCCTAACATTGTCAGTTGCAAAGGCAGACTTTAATAAACATTAATGATAATGATGAATCTACTTTCGTGCATGTATCAATATTTTGGAAAATCATGAATCCTGTTGGAAAAAAACATTAAGCTAGTTGCTCCCGATCCTTTTTAACATGATGTATCTTTAAAATTGTTTTTCCATGAAGCAAAGAAATTTCCATTAAAATTTTGATCGATAAAGTAAACTTAATCTGATTTGGTGGAAGAGTCATTTAATAACTTATTTATTATCTAGAAAAATTTTAAAAATACTCACAATATCTGATTAAGGTCTTTCATATCTGTTTACTGATTTATTAATTTATTAAATAAAAAGTAAAGAAAATTCTCATTTTTATCTGAAAAATCTTGAAAATCTGTCAAAAACCTAGCCTGTATCTTCCTTATAATCTTGTTATCAGCCAATTTTTGAAAGATCATATAAATAATATTGTATTTTAATAAATTTTTTTGTTTTTTATCAATTTTTTGGAACATTTTTTGAAAGTTTTAAAAATCACAGAGTAATATGATAGAGTAAAATCATAGTGACCCCCTTTTTAGTCTACCACCTTATTTTTAGGAATTTTTCTCAAATCCATTCCTCTTTTTCTTCTTTCAGCCAAATACATGTAGTTTAGGATGAGAGTTCACATTGTGTTAATAATTTATTTTACAATAGGAATCTTACAACAGCTTCATAGATATGCAAGACAAACTTCATCATAATATCTGTCGTAAACGGACTCTGGTTTCTATGGGAACACATGATTTGGATAAAATAGTTGGACCGTTTACATATACAGCAAAACCTCCTGGGGAGATTGTGTTCAAAGCACTAAACCAGGATAAGGAAATGACAGCAATTGAATTAATGAAACATTATCAGGTAAAAATTAAATTACATAACTGTGATAATTTAAGGTGATACCATACAACTTTTAAATTTTCAAATCAGTATTAATATGGTAGTGAAAAATTGAAATATACATGTTCTGCTCAGATTTTTGAAAAATTAAAAAATACAAGTTCTGCTCAGATTTTCGAAAAATTAATTTGTCTGAAACATGAAAGTTAGTTAACCCTTAAAATTTTCTTATCCGCAATTCCTGTTTCAAAAATCCCAAGTAAATTCAGGTAGTCTTTACCCTGGACATTTTTTTTTTTTGATTAGGAATTACTTTTCATAAAGTCAAGATGGTAATAATTTCTAACATTTATATTATTAATATGGGATATTATTAATTTTGAGTATTATTAATATTGGATAATATTAATATTGGATATTAATGTAATTTGTCTGAGAATTAGCACTATTTTTAAAAAATGTAAAAGATTTTTTGTCTTTTTCCAAATTCAAGTGGTAATAAATTTACCATCTTTATAAAAAATATCAATATTATGAAGAAAATACTTTACCATTGTAAAAATTCATTTCCTCAAGAACTCAGAAGAAGAATTTAGAGTCTTGACCTGTTAAGTCTACTTCAAAAATGATTTTTGTAATAAGGGACTTCCAGAGTTGGGATCTATGCATGTCCGACGCTTTAAAGAAACTTAAGACTTTAAAATGTCCTTCATGTGTTGATATTCGAGGTTTCTAGGACGCATGTCTTTAATTCCATGTTTGAAACCTCAAACAAACTTTAGTGTTCAATACTTCTTTGAGACCAATTTTTACTAGCGTCCAAGAAGCGCCAAAATAATTTTGATGATGCGTCAAAGTTGGTAACTTATGTATATTATCTATATTTTGAGTATTTCGAAGACGTCGAACAAGTGTTGATGTAAACCATTTACTTTACTTATTCATTTTATCCAAAAGTGTAGTTCAAACAAGGTTTTTTTGTGATGAGAATTCTATTCTATGTATATGTTTCATGTCATAAGAATCTGTAAAAAGGGTTAATGGCGAGTATGAATAATGAAATTTGCTTGATGCTTAAAAAAGACTACAAATTGATATATAAAGTAGGTGTTTCACATCGACACTTGGTCAATGCCTTCGAAACACTCACATTATAAGCAATCAAATAAGTTTTCAACCTCTGCACATGATAAAACATTGTTTGACGCTTCTTGGACAGTACTAAAAAATTTACTCACGGAAGTATCAAATATACATTTCTTGAACGTAACAAGGACTGTTAAAGACATGCCTCCCAGAAACGTCGATCATCGACACATGAATGACACTATAGTGTCTTAAAAGTGTTGGAAATTACCATTTGGGATACTTGTCAGTTTACTAGTGTTATAGGGAGGGCTATGAGCCTGAAACGTTCTGGGAAGGGCTGGGGTCGTGAGTGTCATACAAAAAATTTTTTTCAAAAAAGTTGAGATTTTTTTTTCTTTTTTTTTTTGATTTTAGATTTTCTTCCAAAAATATAACTGGTTGAGTTTCACTTGATTTTATTGTTTTTCTAGAATGATAACCACCTTAAGCACTTCTTGCATATAATAGAAGATAAACCTTTGTACCCTGTTATATACGATAAAAATGGTGTTGTCCTTTCTATGCCTCCGATTATAAATGGTAGGTAAATCTGTTTAGAGAAATTCAGGTCATACTTATTTTTTTCTCTATAAATACTTTCCTTACAAAAGTAATGTTTAGCTGCTTGAGTATTTTATCTTAGACCACTGCACCACCCATAAGATTGAAGCATGCTTGCTAATAGTTTTGTATAGATGTAGCCTACCAGTGAAATAATCGCTTAAAGAGGACTGAAAAAGGTGTGATATCCTTCCTAGAATCCTAGGGTTTGTGTGGAAAAAGATGTTGAGTTAAGTCTCTGAAAAAAATTAAAGCCACAAGTTATTAGAATTTGAGAATGCTACTGTGGGTGGTGGTGTATGTGGGAAGAAAGTTGAGATGTGTTGAATCAAACAATTACTTTAAATTTTCCTATTAGTTATCAACCAGGAAAAAATGAAAAATATAATAAAATCTTAAAATTTCCAGGAGAATAAACTTCCACGGTCTATGCCATTGCGCTTTTATAATCGTTTAACTTGTTCGTGTGTGTGGGAAAGGTAAGAATATGGGTGGTAGAAGTAAAAAATAATCTCACAATATTTAAACAAAGTAGTAGATTGAGTAATAAGGTCTACATGACCTAACTAATAATAATAGTCTGCAAATGATGAGAGATTTAAAGGTAATTTAAAAGTTATCTGAGTTTTTAATTATTTTTTTTTTGTGCTGAATACTTCTTAAAACAGTGGCTCGACTTGAGTGTTTGTTGAGATATTGCTAAGAAAACTTGCAGTATAGTGGCATCTTAATACCTCTGATACCTAACTATATTATAATGTGAAATTACCCTAATGTCCTTGTAAGAGGATGCATAGATAAATCCTGTATTATCTATATATTCTAAGTTGTTGTACTAAAAATTCTAAAAATTAATTTCTGGTGGTAGCCCCATCAAAAGCATGGTTTTGTTGAATTAATCAATTGCATGTGCTCATTGGGGCAAATATGTACATCTATATTAGTCAATCTTAAACTGCTGTGTCACCTGCTGCTTACTCATGTTTAATCAGATACTGCAATTATATTTATATTGGTTAGGTATTTTTCAGAAACTCCCTAGTGGATAATTTTTTCTTCTAAATTGGGAAATTTTCTAGTGAATTTGCATTAATAAGTCAAATTTTTTTATACAAATTAGAAGTTTAATCTTAATAAAAGAATGAGATATTGCATATATCTTTATCATAGGTTCATAGTTGTTTTTGGACTCCATGTAAAGTTGAGAGAGTTGTTTGACTCACTTATATCCATCTTTTCATATTTTTTTCTTGATAACCTCCATAAAGCTTTTTAGAAATATTTTGTGAAGTATGGGTAGAATTATGAGAGTTTTATTGTTTTAAATTCCTGTTTTTTTGGTACTGGACCAAAATATCCCAAAATATTTTATGTCTGCAATTGAAATATCTTAAAATTCATTGAAAACAGGTCAAATTTATTCAAACAAAATGACTTCAAGTTTTTCTCTTATCTTCCTTTTGTGCTGAGATTTTTCAATGTGCTAGAAAATATTTTTCCTGATTATTTCGACTGTTAGCCATTTGAAAATAGTTATCCAGTTTCACAATATTTCAAATTTTTCTAAAAACTAAATAGTATATATATTCTTTTTGTTTTACCGGTGAGTATGTTGTAATGAAAACAAAACGTAAGAGAATTAAAACCACTTTTTGTTTGTGCAGGTGATCATTCAAAGATAACTCTTGACACAAAAAATGTATTTATTGAAGTCACAGCAACAGATCAACACAAGGTAATATGCCTGACTTGTTAAAATTTTTGCAGTTACTTTTTGCTTTGACCTCTGATGAAGTCAAAATCACAGCTGTTAATAAATTACCTTTCTTTGTGGAAAGGTTTAAAAGTTTCAGCTTTTTAAAATTGAAATAAAATTTTAAAATAAATCAAAATTTAAATGTTCCTTAGCATTCTCAGAAAATTTTTCATATATTTGGATTCATTTTTTAAATTTTGTTATCGCAATAGAGGTATATTTTGGTTTTTATTGTTGCCACTTTTCAAGGGCTGTGATGTGGGCTTTTTTTATCAGGCATTTCTTGGCTAGTTTTATTTCCATAGACCAAACACTACTGACTTCTTTTTCTAATGCTAAACAACGCTAATATATGAACCGGGTCCTTTAGCCATATGGTGATACACACTAGAAGATTTGCCACTCAAGGCTACAACCACTCCTTATTCAAGTGAGCTGACCTTTGAAGGCGCTAAAACTCATTTTTTGATGTTCTGCCATAAATAAAAATTTCAAAAAAGAATATTTAGATATTTAATAATATTATTTTTTATCACTTATATGACCATAATGCATGTTATAGTAAATATGGTCCAGGGATATGATTTAACAGATTTTTTATCAAATTTATTGGAAATAAAAGCAGTTTTATTAACTTGTTGATGCGACTTTGATTTGTATTTCGATGTTAACGTTTTGGCTTTAATTTAGGTTAGTAACAATAGAAAGGTCGCTTAAATCCAAGAGTTACACTAGGTTATTTTGCAGCAATTATGAGATTTATTGCTTATATATATTCAGCCTCGATGCATGTTTTTTTATAGGCTGATGTTGTTTTGGATATACTAACTACAGCTTTCAGTTGTTATTGTAAAGATATTTATTCGTAAGTGACTTTATTGGACCCCTTAGTAGTTATCTAATCACTGACAGATATCTGTTAATGAAATATATCTTTTTCCACAGTTTTAGAATATATCTTTCGTTTTTGTACCAGACCGACATGTAAAGTAAAAAAATAAAATTCCAAACTTAGCATACAGCTAAATATAAATGGTATCTTAATATTAATTTATCATGTTATCATATTAACAGTTTTTCAGACTGTTAAATTTTGGTTTGAAACATTGTATTTTATTTACCTATTAAAACTCTGATTTTTTTTGCTTGTGAAATAAGTTGACTTTATTAGCACTTTGTTTATATTTTACTACGTAAATAGTTTTACATAGCCAATGATATATTCTTATTTAATTAAAATAAGAGAGGTTATTAAAAAGTTTTTTGTTGGAACTTTGTTCTTAAAACGTCCTCTGTTACAGTGCACTTGATAGTCACTTATGACACACATATATATTTACTAATCACGCATATTTTCTAGAGTGGAGGTAGTTGATGTTTTAAAAGCTGATGAAACTACAATTCAAACGCCTGTAAGATTCTTTTTATTTTCAAATTTTGAATTTTTTAGGTATCTTTGATGTTAATTACTGATTTGAGTAAAATTTGTACACCATTTTTTAAATAATTGTTTTGCTCAAAGTTTATGTATTATAAAAGATATATTTGCATCAAAAACAAGCAGTCAGTGTTATACAGCATATATTTCCTACCAAGTCAATCTAGAAAAGTCTTTGAATAAACACTCAATAAGAAGCCATATGAAATTCTTTGGAAATGCCAACAATAGCTTCAGAAACCTTTTTATTATTAAGCACTCGCTAAGGACCATATGAAGGTATATGAAGCCATATGAAGGTATATGAAAACATAGTAGCTTAACGATGACATGTTTTGGGAATACAACTTATAAGGATGAAACTTTGGTAACGTATTGTTCAGCTAAAATTGAGAAATCTGGTCAAAATACATAGATAATTTCACATAAGAGATTCTTTTTTAAATTGAATCTCCCCTTATTAGGAGAATACTACACCTTATATCTTAAATTCAACCTATCATATAAATTAATAATTTAAGATACTCTATTTTGTTCACTAAGTACTTATGCTTTTTAAACAAATCTTTCAGGGCCAAAAGGGATTGCCAGACACATGACCGATGGACATTTCCACGACAGACACATTCCCAATTGACAGTTTCCCGACCAGAAAAATGCCCAACTGACAATTTTCCAACCAGAAAAATACCCAACTGACTTATCAGATGATTTAGTTTTTATTGCCCTATTTATGCCCTATGATGCACACATGCACGTACATTATCTAAATAAAACATTCCGCAGACGAAAGTGTATTTTTGAATAATATAAAACACAATAAAATAATACGTGGTCAGGTTAAGAAATATAATTTAAGTGTTATTTAAATAAAACATTCCACAGACGAAAGTGTATTTCTATTTTTACATGGTATAAAACACCAAAAAATATTCATGGTCGAATGAAGAAATATAATCGAATATGTCAGAGGATAAGCAGAATAAAAGCAGCTGTCACTAACAAGTAACGAAATGTAAAAGAAATTAATAAGTTGGAATTGAAATTGAGTTTATTGAAACGACAAAAAGAGCGAGAAAATTAAGTAAAGATGGGTTTCTATATACAAAAAATAAAATGCTAACCAATGGAAACACATATTGGGAATGTTGTCAGAGACGAGGTGGAAATGGAGACAATGTGAAGATAACGTTAGACACTACAAACTTAATTGTTGCTCAAAAATACCAACACAGCTACGTCGCTATCCCAAGTGTATTGAATTGTTGAAAGCAAGAATAAGGATGAAACAAGCGGTAAAAGTTACTGCTGAAATTACACAATTGAGTGGCTTCCGAGCACAGCAACTATACAAAGAGATGTGAGACGTAATAGGCTCCAAAATCATCCACCAGTACCTGATACTCATGACACTCAATTAGCCATACCACATAACTATACTGTGGATATCTTGGGTCAGCCCGTGCTTTTATATGATAATAGGCAACCAGACCACATAATTTTGTTTGGAAGTAATGAGGGTTTTTGTTTCATCGGGAATTAAAACTCATGCCCACTTCAGTTTATGCAATTATACATGGTCCATGGTTTAACAAACCATAGAAATATACCCAGAACATATACATTGTTACCAAGTAAGAGGATGGATACATATGCCGAAATGCTAACTGAAGTACAAAAGCTGAAAAATAACGCTATGCATAATGATTGACTTTGAATCAGGTATGTTAAGCCCTTTGATCCTAACCTATCCTGGCATACCACAAATTGGGGTTTGTTTCATCTGTCTAAGAATGTCTTTCAATGATATATATGACATTGGATTGCAACAATCATACCTTAGAGATGCAGTATTTAGAGGTAATATTTGCATGATACTAGCGCTTAGTTTTCGATCAACATTGATGACCAGCCTGTTCTATATTACTTTGAGACCAACTTTATCGGAGAACAACAAAGGGGCCGATGTTGACCTCTTGATCTCCTCACGAATATGAATAATCAGGTATTAAAGAAACTCCCATGGACCAATAACAATTTGTAACGTTGACACACCTGTTTCTCCACAATGCTTAGACAAAAACATCTTTCAATTTGGGAGTTTATTATTAATGGCACAAATTTTAGCTGGTGCTGCCCCACCACCACAGGAAAGGGTTTATCGCGTTGTCAATGCTCAAATCGAAGCCATTGTACAACTTTACAATAATGGAAACACTATTCTATTTTTTCATCACAATCACAATAAATGTTTTATGACTGTTCTTATAAAATTTCTCATAGAAACTTTTTCATTGTTAGCATTGATTTTCTTCTTGTTGTGTTAGAAAACGTCTATGTTATTCTCCTTGTTCGATATTGTTTTAAAAACATTTATCAAATATCAAAGAAGTTTTGAGTATTTTCTGTGTTAGGGCTTTGTTTTTTGTCTCTTTGTTGTCCATATCAATTGTGAATGCGTGCATTTGAGGAATTAGATATTATCCAAACCTATTCTTCTCACCTGATTGTTCACATGAAGCTTATTTTGACTCCTCCCACATTAACTATGTTTTGTTGAAGGGAAACTCAGAGAAGTGGTCAGTTATTTGTATGAATTTATGTATAAATAGGAAGAAAAAAATCATCTACATCTGATAAGTCAAGTTGGGTATTTGTCTGGTTGGAAAATTGTCAATTCTGGGAATTGTCTGTTTGGGAAAGTGTCTGTTGGGTATATAGCGGTCGGGAATAAATCAGTCGGGCATTTGTCTGGTTGGGGAGTTGTCCATCGAGAATGTGTCTATCGGGAAATTTCTCTCAGGCATGTGCCCCAAAAGGGGGTGAATTTGATCTGAAAGTTTTATTTTTAAAGTTATTTTAAAATTATGTTGAAATTTTAATGTTAAGAAATTATTTCAGATAATTTTAACATGTCTGAAAAATGTTTTTGGACACGAAAGAAATTTAAGCTTGTTCTGAAAATGTAATTGAACTTTTTTTTTATGTATTTCAATTGCTAATGGAACTTATATGATTTTAGAAAAGGTGGCTTTAGATATATTTGGAGTGGAATTTATTAACTCACAAGAAATTAAAACTATATAGATATATAACCAATTTAGAATCTCCATCATAATGAAAATATGTTTTTCATATGTTCTGTACAGAAATTTCTAATTTTAAAGTGGATTTTGGGTGCTATTTTTCATCAAGAGTTTTGATATATTTTTTTCCTAGAACTGGAGAAATATTTCCTTCAGACACTTGTATAGGGAATGGCTATTCAACGAGGGTGGTTAAGAGAAGAAATTACATTGATTAACTGTGAGAGTGTACTTAAGAAATTCATTATTTGGTTAATAGGAATAATTAAAAACATGCACTCTACCATTTTCAAGTAATCTTGCTTCATTATATCATGCTTTTTCTTAATAGCAATTAAATAAATTTGTGGTCTGGTAGATATTTACTGGCACAATTAATTTAATGTTAGTGAATATAAAATCAATTGAGCCGTGTTCTATTTATATCCTATGTGCTATGTCGAGCACTGACTAAAATTAGCTGAGGTTTGTCCTGCTATAATCAGTTAAAAAAAATTGTCTCATTATTAAATTTTTATAAATTTTAGGTGCTTATTTCATGAAAGGGTTATTATATTGGCTGGATATTTTCTTTCTTTCACTCCCAGTAAAGCCGATTAAGTCCTATGAAATCATGTCAGTCCGTCATGTAATTCTCAATAACCATTATAGTTTTCTTCTTGAAATTTTGAACTAGGGTGTAAGGTTATTATTAAACATTCAGTTTTTTAGATTTTTGTAAAAAATTCTTTTTCTATCCTGGTTCGAATAAGTCAAAAAATTTAAACCTAAAATTAACGTAGTTGAAATTTTGTGCGAAGGATCCAATTTAGGGACCAAGAAATACAATGTTTTAAATTAACCTTATTATGCTGCAATTCCGTATTATGTTAGAATATGTTATTTTCAATGAATTAAGTTTAGGGTCCATGACCCAAAACAAGATCATTTTAGGGCTTAAAAATAGCATTTTTGAAATTTTATGGGCCAAAAATTATTTTTGCATGTTATGTCATGGCACTTGACTTTAAAGATGTACATAACATTTAGCAATTTGCCAGGATAGGAATTTTCCACATGGAAGCTTACCGGGTAGGAGTTGAAGATCGAGATGTTGATAAACCTCAAATATAATTTTGCGCACAATTTAAGACGCCAGATTCAGTGATTTATTTTGTTAAATTTTCTTTGTTGGGAATTATTCAGATGAAAGTGAAAGAAATTTTCGGCAGGAGTTTTTTTGGATGGTAATTTTACGTACACCTTTTGAAGTATATACAGGAATGATTGCTTTTACTTAAATTATTTTAAAACCTGTGATTTATTAAATTTATTAAAGGATTTATTGCAATAATCATTTATATTTTTAGAGTTTGTCTTACAGAGAAGAGGTAATCAATCCAAAATGGGCTAACAAAAGTATTGGTATAAAGTATGAACATATATTTATTTTTATTTTATTTTTTTGATTTTTAAAAGCTTGTTACAAGATAAGAATTAAAATATTTTGTGGCAATTTTTTGAAAAGAATTTTTGAAGAATATTTTCATTAAATACTAATTTCAAAATTTTCTGTTATAAATTTGCTTAACCCTTTACTCCCAGTCACCCGCACAACGTTTTTTGTCACCCGGGTGTCATAAAACACTGAATGTTGACGTGGTAAGGGACAAGGACATGGACGCAGTAGTGGGACACGCGCGTGGTAGGATACAAGAATAATAACAAGTTAGGGGACAAAGAGGAGCAAAAGTTTGTGGAAGTGGGGTGGGGTGGTCAGCAAATAGAAACAACACAAATAATGATGCAAACAATCTTTATAGTTTAAGCTAAATATGTTGTTTTGTTGGTGTTCTTTTCTGGTTCTGTTTGGATAGGTTGTAAAATGAGCTTTGGTGGGTACTGGAGCAAATGCTGCCATTTTAGGAAAAAAATGTATTTTAAAAAACCCCATGCTACCATTTTCAAGTTCAAAAAAAAAAATTATTTTACTTAGGATTTTTGTATTTTTTCATGAAATAATATATTTTTTCGATAGCAAAGAGCCTGGGTTTAGTGCTTTTTGTGATGAAATGAAATATCAGATTTTTTGAGTTATAGTTTTCAAAATATTTAGGTAGAAATTGCTAGTTTTTTTCTGGGAATCTACTAGGTGATAAAACTCTGGGAGTGAAAGGGTTAAGATCTTGCTCTTATCTTCTCAGCCCTATTCTTAGCCCTCTTCTATATTTATCTATTTATATTTATTTATTATCTATTTTTTTACTTCTATTATATCAATAAACCAAGTGCAAAGTAAATTGTTATTGGAAAAATATTAAACAAAAACTATAAAAACAAACTGGCGACCTCATGTGGAAGAACTTTGTTGATGTAACTTTTTTTTTTTTTAAACAATTTTCTATATAAAATTTTAAGAACATTGGAATAACCATACCTAAAGAGGACCAATATAAAATATAAACGCCTCTTTATTATGAGTTTATTCTTTTTACAATGTCTGAAATGTGAAATTTGATTTTTTCTTTTTTTTTTTTTCTTTTTTTTTTTTTTACTTTTGCTTCGAAGTTAAGAAAATTTGAGGAAAATGATATTACTTAAAAAATCTGAGTAATTGTTTACCTCTATAAATATTGGGCAGGTTAGATTATTCCAACACAAAACAGGTGTAAACATGACAATGTCAAGACATTTTATATTAAATGCATTACCAATTGGCCTATAAATATCTAATTTTCAGCTTATTTTAATGGACATTTTTATTCTAAAATTTCTTGATAATGCTGAAACATGGAACTATTGGAAGAAGTTGAGCTCTATTTCCTGGATTAATAATTTAATTACTATATATACATAAAAGATATGGCTGCATTGCTTAATATGAGAAAAAACCTTTATTAGCATAGATGCACAAGAGATGGCTACACTACTTACAAGAATGTTCATAAAAAGTGAAGTCATAAAAGATGGACGTCTCCGATGCATCATACCACCATCTAGACCAGGTAAGCATTATTTTCTATCATTTACTAATTATTATCATTCAGAAATTTCGTGTTTTGGTGCCTAGCCCAGATATGGTCAATCGTTTTTTGAATTTTGGTCAAAAAAATCGTTTTTTGAATTTTGGCCAACCTTTCTGAAAAACAAAATCAGGTCATCCATATAAAAAATGGTCTTTGATTTTTCTTTAAAGATTCCCTTAGATTACTTGCTTGTAAGTCTTAAAACTTTATTTCTGATTTTATTAGCTTGTCACCCTTTCTAAAATGCTTGCAGATTTAAATTGATTGTGTGTTTATTAAATTTCGAGAAGCATATTTTAATTAAACTTTAGCAAGAACTGATGTTTTGGTTTTATTCTTTTGAATAATTATAAGTTGCTTAATTTTATGTAAAATGTGTGAATATTGGAGTCACTAAAATTCTCAGTGAAAATTACCCTGTAAACGCCTCTCATTTTGCAAATAAATAGAATTGCGAAATGTGCAAAATTTAACAGTCTGAAAGTGTAAAAATAAGTAATTGTTAAATTCTACTTTGATTTCTGAAATTTATTTATGGTCCAATATATGAAAGTCTCATATGTAAACCTTGTTTTTCATTAGAACCTTTTATGGAACCCCGATTTTCTTTAAAATCATTTATTGGTTTTTTTTTTAAATATTAAATGAAGCTGTAAAATCATAATGGGAGAAAGCTTAAACTTTCAAATTTTTGGCAATCGACTAGATTGACTTCCAACAATTTTTTTTTTTTTTTTTTTTTTTTTTTTTTTTTTTTTTTTTTTTTTTTTTGATTTGCATGAAGTTAAAAGATTAAAACATGCCAAATTTTATCCAAAATATCATTCTTTGATTTTTTTTAAAATGTTTCAATTCTGAAAAAATTTTTTATGAAGGAATTTTTCTCGATTATTTTGGCATGGAAGCCATTTTGAAAATCCAGTCCTATGGTTTTGAGGCGTGTCAAATATTTCAATATTTTGTTGGTTTAATATTTTTTTAATCATAGAAAATGTTAATTCTGAATATTTTAGTACTGTGGTTGTTTTTTATTTTTATCAGACGAAGCTACGTAAAGATATCAACTTTTTTTTCTATAAACTATGTTCAGATTTTGTAGAAATATTATTTCAGAAAATATTACTCCTGACATATTTTGAAATCCTTATAAAGCACAGATTCCCAAGCAGGTTAAAATTATTTTTAAAACCTTGTGTATTTGGCTTGAAAACTTATCAACATAATATGAGCCAAGTGATCTGGGGATCTGTGCCTGTGATTTTTGATCAATTGCTTTATGTGCTTTGATGTTTTTTTAGTTATGTACAAAGTTTTGGTAATTTTTAGATGTGATCCATGCATGTGATATATATGAAGATATAGCTATTGCATATGGTTATAACAATATAAAAAAGATAGTTCCATTAACATGTACTGTAGCCCACCAAGTAAGTCAAAAATCATTATGTAGTGCTAAAGCTTCATATTTAAAAGTAATTCTGGTTTGCCATTTTTTATTTTGAATTTCAGATTAAAACTTTAACCAAATATAATTAATGCAGTATTAGCCTGACTGTAACGTATCCAGTGCAAATATATGTTGATATAATTGCCAAAATTCTGGGTCTTAAATAACCAAACAAAGTTTTCTAGTTTAGTATAATATATTATAATCCAACCATTTGTGTATAATGACTGAACGAATAATGTCTCCATGTGTTTATGTGCTATTATGCATGACAATGTGCCCTTATTGTTACAATATGCTCATAACTCGCCCAATAAAGCTAGTGTCCCAAAGAACCACCCTTAAAAATCTCTGTTTAAAACCTCAGTTTACTATTTTACTTTAGTTTCCACCATTTTTCACCCAACATAGGTCATTTTAGATCTTTTGCTCTCATGCGTAAGTATTTTTATTTAATTAACCAAGTGTTATGAAAACGTGATTCTACCAAAATATTATGTCGATTTTGTCAAAAATGTTTTTTAGTAGTGTTAAGTTTTTTCACTTGTTTTTTGATAAATACGGTTGGGAAAGAAACATATGTTTTAAAATAGTCTTTTTCCTTAATATGTTCAATAACTACTTTACCATCCCATTTCTTAAAAAAACTTCACTCATTAAAATTTTGCATTTTTACTACATTATCATCATGATTTACAGCTATTAACATTTACCATAGTAGCAAATACTTCAATTAAAATCACTGTTTACTGTAAAACTTAGAATCTTAACATGCTTGCATGTGTAGCAGATGGGTCTGATCATTTGATGAAGCGTTGAAACAATATTTTTATAGCTGTATGTCCTTTCAATGACAAACTAATTATGATAATTTAAGAACTGGATCTTTTTATTTTGGGGGGCAACACACGAGAAAACTTTTCACCTAAGGCTAAGGACCACTTCCTAACTGAGTGACCTGAAGTGGACAGACGCAATACTAGTGTTTGCCATATTCCGGTTTTTTTTTTTGGATAATGACCATTGTAAATGATTTTCGCGGAAATTTTTCAGGAAATGTATCATTGCATAGCTTTACTTTTGAAAACACCATGATTTGCTGCTCGTGTTGAAAATCATTCAAAAACCTTTTTTTTTTTTAGCAGAATCATATATTTTTATTTGTTTGTTTCTACGAGGTATTCTATTATTTTTTAGCTCCCTATCAACTTATTATCTGATCTTGTCAGAGATCAAATTGCCCAAGCTGGTTTCACTGAAGTATTGAATTTCTCTTTGGTATATATTTTTATTTTGTGAATTTAAAATCTTGTATTAGAAATTTTCTTAGGGGTCAATAGATAAGTCGATTGGCTTTATATCAGTTTTTATTAAATTTTATTATTTTCTTTGTCTTGATGTTGGAAGTATTTCAAATAAAAATTTCTTATATTTTAAACCATTTAAATGCAGTTATTGAAGGTCTACCATTATACTTTTTTATGCCCATAAAATTAAGGATTTTGGATTTTAGACAGTTATTATATTTAAAAGTATTTCCTGTGTTAGCCCCTTAGGATGCTCTTTATAAGCTCTACTATAACCTTGTCGTTTCTGTCATAATGTTATATACTATTTATCTGTGATTTTTAGTAAAAGCAGTGACTGTTAGTGATTGATATTATAGGTCTAGAAAATTAGAAGGGATGAGAGACTTAGCACTGTAAAAATGATTTCCCAATTCAGCAGTATATTGATTTTATACTTAAAAAGCTATTTCTTGTAATTAAAAATAACATATGTCTATAGTATCGTCATCATACATTATACAAATTCTTGTGATATTGCAAATTTTAAGAATATTAATGTGATTGTTTTAGTTTATTTAATTCTCTGTTACAGTGCTCAAAAGATGATATTTCTGAAAAATTGAATCAACCAAATGGATGCGATGAAGCTGTTATCATAGCTAACCCAAAAACAGCTGATTTCCAGGTACATCGTTCACCTATTCTATCAGCCAAAACATTGAAAATTGGACTTTGATCAAGCTTACCAAATATTTATTATCCCAATAATCAATTTTAATTTATGTCAATTTTTTTAATAAGTTGCTTCCTGCAAGGAATCCACTACTAGGCAGGAAGCTAAAGAGGTGATAAATATTCTAAAACTTTTAGGCTGATAAATTTTAGGTTATATCAAGATTATTGGAGAAATATTTTATCCTAGTGAAAAACTGATTTTTTAAGAAGAAATTTAATGATAAGAAACTGATATTATGTCATCTAAAGTAAAATCTACTCAATATTTTAAAGGAATTCTAATTGCAAAATCAGAAAATTATTCTATTTGAATGTTTTAATGGGGGTATGAGTTTGCTCATGTCAGTTTGCCAATTTATAAGAAGTTTTAAATGTATTAGAGCAAAGATTTTTGCTTTTTGAAAAATAATTGCGTTTTTAGTCTAAAATATGCGCAATTATAGTCATTTTATGAATAAAACTTTTATATTTCATTTAAATTATCCATGCCATAAATTTTCACGTCCCTGGTTTAACCGACAGAGTCCTGTGAATTCACCCAAGTTCTTCTGTCTAGTCATCTATTTTTAAAACAGCTCGTCTATTTTGTATGGTTTTGTTACTTGATCACAATGAGAAAAAGGTAACGGTTTTAGATTTTAAAAAAGAATATGTAAGAATATATTCAAACAAGTTAATTTTAGATAGAATTTTTTGGATTATTTTTGAAATTCATAAATTATTTCTGTTTTAGATTTCATGGTTTTCTAAATAATATATATAGTATATAGCCATACACAGGTGGAACGAAGTTTACTTTGTCTTTTATGAGAAATTGTAAGAAAGAAAAACAGATTTTAGGTAAAATCAACCTATTTTTTGAGCCATATTTGGACCAAAAAACCAAAAAAAAATTTTTGATTTAAAGGTTGCCATAAAGACTGAAAATCAACCTATTGGTTTATAAAGGTTAACAAGGCACTTTACCTCAATGAGACTTTTACACATGATTTTCTTTTAAAAAAAAAAAAAAAAAAACTTATTTATAGCTAGAAAGCATTATGCAAAATTTCAAAAGAATCGTAGAAAAGTGTATGACGTAAAGTTTTTAGTTTTTTCAAATTTTTGTATAAAACATCCTTTCTTTTTACTTTTAATTTTTTAAAGATTTTTATGTAGCAAAAAATATTGCAAATTTAAATATGTGTTTCTTTTTCCTTTATTCAGACTAAAATTAGCTTGGTAACAGTTAAGTGTGAATTCTGTTTTATGTTATAAAATAGGTAAGAAAAACTAGAATATATTTATATATACATAAATACATATATAAAAATATA
>JAUZNK010020914.1:0-20837 GCA_035046665.1 Euphysa ruthae
TGAAGTTGGCAAATGCGAAATAAATTTTTTTTTTTTTTTTTTTTTTTTTTGCCTACAGAAACAATAACATATCATAAACGGTTTGGACTTACTTCTTCTTTGGAATTAGCAATAATTTACCACTTCTGAAGAATATCTAAAAAAAAATTGTCATTTGATTCCACGTTTTGTCATTTGATTACACGTTTTGTTTATTATTTCTTGGATATAACGCCATATATATCAACTTCGGGGCTCTCTGTAAATTAACTTGTAGTTCTCTGTCCATGTCATAGATTTTATACAAATCTCTCAACTGTAATTCCAGGATATGAAATATTAATGCTTGTTACATCGTAATTAAATGGCGGAAATACAACTCTTTTTTCCATTTAAAAAATTATTTCTTAAATTCTTAACCAAATGGACACTATCATAAAACAAGTATGTCTTTTTGGAGTAATTACCTTTCCAATTTAGTAAAATAAGGCAACCCGGAACCATAGTCATTACAAAATCTTGAAAATGCATTAATATTAATGGAATGGTTACTCATCATATCATCTCGTGCACAAAATCCAGCCTACACCATACGACGTTTAATTTTCGTTTAATTTTATTTGATAACGATTCCCTATTAAATGTCACTTCAGGCAAAGCTGGTAAATACATCTCATCAAACATCATTATACAGTCCTCAGAAATTTGAACTTTTTCATGAAAGAGCTTAATTGCTTTTAACAACATCTACTCCACCATGTTGACTTTTGTTTAATAATTTTTTTGGTAGCAATGGAAATTTTTTAAGCAGTAGTATGTATGATTGTAAATATGTGTATCGAAAGTGTAAAGCATGACAGATGACATTAACTGAATTGGACGGTAGATCTTTTGGCTAGTAAAAACGTCTTCTTGCAATTCACCGATGATAGAATATTGGTTTTCACACATTGCGTTTCTAATGTAAGCTGGAAAGTTTAACAGCATGCTCAAATTATTTAATTTAGCAATATGATCTTGTACAAACCAAGGTGGAGGGGGCAACTAAATAAACATTACATTTTAATTGAACATGCAAGTCAACTTTTATCAACTAACTATTATTGATTAAATTATTTTAGGGAAACCGGTGTCTCTGTCGAAACATAAATTGTAGAAAAGAATAAACTCTTCCGACTTTTGACATACAAAACGTGGTGGTGCATCATTTTCGCTCAAATCTGCAAAAAAATTAATTTTATCATTACCTAGAAAAGATGCTAACTCGTCCTCTTGATATATCTTTTTTCTTGGAAGTTTCATTTGACTAGCTTGTGTAGGAAGTGCTGATGGTTTCGAAGTAAATCTACAGGATAAATTGTTGGCACAGGATTCAAATCCCATTTTAAGTGTAATGAATAAGTCTTTTTCTCAAAATGAAGTTACCAAATTACCGTGTTGTATAGTCCCAATTAAAACGGTTGATAAAACGAACTCAAAGTCTATTTATTTCCGGTTTTTTAAAGGAAGGCGGGAACTTCAGCATTCGGAAGGAGCTAAAATACATTAATAAGGACTTAATAAGGATTTTTAAGCCTTTGAAAACAAAACGTGTAGGCAATAAATCTAGCTACATTTCTCACTTTGCATAAAATGATATGAAACGGACTACAAAGATAAGAAAGTACAGTTTTGAAAGTTCGTGGACTATGATTAGTGTCCATGAACTAAAGATTATATGAGAACAGTTGGGTAAGAAAAATTGAAACAAAATATAGATATGCAATATAACAAATAACTTACCTAAATCACGAGTTCAATTACCCAGTGAAATATCTTGCTGCAAGAAATTGATACAACTAAATTAAAATATAATGCTGCAACGACTGTAAATGATTTAAAACAAAATATGTCCGAAAATTTTTCTACCTTATTTTACTAAAAAATTTATATCATCACAAGTTTCTTATAGAAACTTTTCTATACAACTAGTCTAGTGTTCTTTCAGATTTAAAGTATAAACTCATTTGAAGTACAGGTAACCTGCATTCTTTTGTTAATCTAATAAAGAAACGATATCATTGTTTACAATTATTTCTAATAACAGAAACACCTGGCTAGTTATGCATTATATTACTAAATTTATTAATTCATTTACGTATAATAATCTTTCAATATTTTATGGTGACATAAATTTTTAAAAACCACTCTCTTATTTCTGGCCTCTTTAATGTGTCATATAAGGTCGTGTGTAGAGTAACCCATACTCTAGTCACCTTTGTCATTTTTTAACTTTCATGAAATAAGGTGATCGCAGGTTACCATTGCCTAAAAATGTTTATTCCTGCTTGTAAAAATGGGCGTGCAGAAAGTTAAAAATATGTTTGTTGTTCAAAATTAATGTTTTACCAGAACATTTGGTTTTTAGGCCTTCATAGTTGTGTTCACACGCCGCCGGTAGATGTTCATTTTTCGAAAGCATCAAAATCATTTAAATAATCCTTTACCATAAACTTCTGTAGGTTAATTTAATGTCAACAAATCCACAAACTAATGATAATTGGCTAATCTATACCTTTTTTTAGTAAAAGCAATGAGCAACAATGATAGGAAATCTAGAAGACAATAAAAATAGAAAAAATTTTCCAATAAACGACGATGCAAAAGAAAAAGACGTTACTCTATATCATTACGGTAAACACGTCCGAATAAAAGAGGAAGATTTACCAATGATGTACAACCCTCATTCGTTCAGCTTACCTGATTTGACTGTTCAAAATTTAAGATCTGAAAGCACAAAACATCTACATCCTAATTTAAAGCACAGCGTCAGATTGACCAATAGTGATTTTGACATTTCATTATTCTTAAAAAGAAAAGAAGATAAGGTTTGCAGTCCATTTTTAACGCGAAAATTGTCACCGTTTATGAGACGTAAAAACTCGAAGAAAAATGATACGTTACGCGTTCGAGGTAGAACTCACCCTCAGTCAGTAAGACAAGGTATAAACTCTCATAATGATAAAAGCAATAAATGGACAAAATTTCTTTCGCGAGTAAATTCATTACCAAATATATCATCAACACATACACAAAGTTGCAAAGTGAGAAATTGTAAGTCTCATGAAAATCTACTGAAAAAAGATAATAAACTCATTGTAAAGAAAGATATCGTTAAAAATGGATTTACAAGTTATGCAAAACTTGGACGAACTAATTCCACGTGATTAGTAATGACTAATTATTACAATCAGATATGACATAAAAATATAAAAAATAAATTAAAGATTCTGAACTCCATCTTCCTCGACAAATAGATGGGGTAAATCACAAAGCTATTGAAAACCAGAAATTTATTGCATTTAATACTTTATTCAAATTCAATATTTATTTGTTTGCTTTTTTTCATGCATTAGTGACAATTTTATAGAGGCGAGTCACTTTGAAAATAAATACATATTTCTGTTCGCCTTAATAATCGAGATGTTTTCAAATCGTACAGGCTTTTTGCCCATTTTTCTGTATGTGTATTTTACTCTACCAATGGTTTCTCTTCTCTGTGGAGAACTTAATAAAATACGATTTTTTTAATCATTTTTTATCATATGTTGACTTACATACTAGGCATTTTCAAAAGAGATATGCTCCAGATGTAGGAACTTTGATCGTTAAACTTATCCCAAGTGTTTACAGTTTCTGCTGGCGTAGCTAAAATATAAAAATATCCAAAGGTTTGATACAATGCTGAAACTTTAACGTGTTTGAAAGGTAACAAAATTTAAATTTTTTGCTTATCAAACCTTGTTTTTTTTTTTCAATACATAGAAATTAAAACTCCTAACCATTCTTAGAATAAAAAACCATTGAAATTTTGGCTAACAGAGCATGGATATTTTTCCTAGAACTTCGAAATTCTAACAAATTTCAAATTCTTATCAATGCAACTTTTCTACGACCCAAATAGAAATTTGGAAAAATTTAGTTGCAAGCAAAATATAATTTTGTATGGTTTATGTCAAATTTGAAATAAAAGAAATTTTCTGTTCTAGAAATTTTTTTACAGATCCCTATATTTCACAAAAACTTTTGTTCATTAAGTTTCTTCCCACGTACTGCTCGCTTGTGGAACTCTTTTTCTTCTGATTGTGGAATAAGATATCCAATCCATTAAGTCTAATGTCAAATAATAACTTTCTTAGTTTTTGTAAGACCTGCTTTATCTTAATCTCTCGTTTTGGCTTTCTGCCTAGTAGCTAGAGATTTTTTTTTCCTTGTAGAAAGTACCTAATTTGAAAAAAAAAAAAGATTTTCCATGATAATGTTTTAAAAATTAAAGAATTATGCGAAAGCAAAAGCTGGAGTTGGAGCTCATTTGGCAACAACGCGAAAAAATTCGCTATAGTGAGGAAGGTTTTTATTTTTTGCTGATCCTAAATTCTGTCCGAAATTCGCACCAAAATTCGCCTCCCTATCTCTTTATTAATAATATTTGAAAAGGAGAGAATAATTCAATTGAGACAACAAGATATTTTTGTTGTTAGTTACCAATTCAAAACCAAATCAAAACTAATTTCAATACTGTCCGCAGAGAATTTTATTTAAACGTTTAACAAAAGAATCATTAACATTCCATTCGAATGTAAAAGTCAAATTGTTTTATTATTCAATTTTGTGTCTTTAAACAAAGGCGGGTGTTTCATACTGTTTAATTTAAATTGAAATAAATTTTTAATTTAAAATATTATTTTCATTTCACTGTGCATACGCTATACCAGAAAACCTTTTTTTTTTTTTTTGCTAAAATATGCTCTTCCAATAGATCAAAACTGAACCAAAAGTAATTTGAATACTGTCGAAAGAAATTAGCTGCAGCTTTATAGTATATTAATCACTGGTAGCATAAGAAAATCTGTTGTTTGTTTGTTGAATTCTCTTGCAGTTTTCTATCATCAATTACCATATACTATTTTTAATTTTGGCTTGCCAACAAGCTTGTCACGCTTTCGTAAATCTTCATATATTGATTTTAACTTAATTTACATCTAAAATATGTCTATGAATAAAAAAAAGGCTCTATGATTTCGGTGCACAAATGCTTAAGCGAAGTTTAACAAGTACAGTACAGTACATTACTAGTAGGAACCTAATAATTCTTCAAATGCGAGATCGTCTTTTACAATTTTTAAATGACTAAGCAAATAGTGTAAATAAAGAAATTAGTTTTTGTTATACACAATCACAGATATAAATTATGTACAAACAAATTTTTGTATGTATAAGTTTAAAAACATCTAAAAAATTTCCCCCTCCCCCAAAGTCAATGTTTAATGCTGGCTTCCCACTTGAAAAGCGTTGATACTATGGTTGAGGGGAGAGGGGAAAATAAACAGGTTTGAAGAATTAAATTAGCTTTATGTGCATAATAAAACTATTGAAAACTTAATATAAAAAGTAAAATTTTCAAATTACAATAGTTGTTGAGAACTACGAGACAGAAGATAATTAGATAGCTCGAAATAGATAAAAAGACAAGTAGAGAGATAAATAAATGGATAGATAAATAAATAGTACTTATAGTTTCCAATTTCGAAAACTTAGAAATAATTTTTAAAAGACAGCAATAGTATCTAAAACAAAAACCATATAATTTTTTATAAAAACAACGTTAAGGTCAAATTCAATGTCACGAAACACAATAAAAGGTGTCATAAAGGATTTAATAATCCAATTAATGAAAGAAGCTAAATTTTTACGTATTTTTCATACGCAATCTTCCGCATATCACATTTTAACGCCGTATAACTTTTCTAAAAGCATTTAAGGTTTTCGCTACCATAATCCTTCTTGGTTTTATAATGTAGTTATTATATATAACAACGTATTTATTCAAATTGATTTTGATTTTTCAAAAGGCAATTTTAATAAATTAATTGCCCTGAGTTTTGTTAAATATTTCTATAAAATCAAAAAAAAAAAAAAAACCTCTAACAAAAATCGGGTTTTGCTTTACTCATTGGTTAATAAATTTCACGTTTTAGTTTTGGCAGCTTTTTAAAATAATTTTTAGGTCTCTTATCAATTTTTAAGACCTTTTTTTACAGATGGATAGTTTGAAAAGCACCTATTCACTACAGGAAAAGCGCTCGTATGTGCTGTATTTATAACTTTTTTCTGTTTTAAGACACTAAATCGCAGGGTAGGAATTAAATATAGAATCTGTGGAACCTTTACACATTCGATAAAATACAGATTATTTCATGAAAATTTATTGACATTCTTTGGTAATTTTATTAAAGTGTGCCAAAACATAAGTTGGCTTATAGAGGAAAACAAATGGTGTTATCTATAATACCCTATATTTATTGCGAACACCTTAAACATAATAACAGCTTACAATAACAATAACAACTTTGCACAAGTTTCAACTTGATGCAACATTTTCTAAAACAAAATGCGAAATCTATCCAAATGGTGGAGAATATCCTAAAAGATTTTTACTAAAAGTACCAGGGATTTTTTTCTAAAATCTGTAAAATAGGGAGCTATTTTGAAATATTCGGGAAGATTTTATTGCGCCTTAATGCAAGTACTGCCTCCATGCATTTTCTATTTCTTCTAGTTTTAGAATATTTTCAAATTGAGAAGAAAAACAAAAAAAAAAACTTAAATTTGAGATTGTATCTGGGTAAACATCTGAAGTAGAAAAGAAAGGGGAATACGAACCCGGAAAATTGAAGTTCTGCCCCCTTTGAATCATAAAGTTTAAGCAAAAAAATATTCCGCGCTCTCTCTCCACTCGTGAACTTCGCCTAGGGTTGTGAATTCTTCCCTGAAAAAAATTTCCCGCCACGTGTATAAATTTTATCTGTATATAAAAATTTCAAAGGAATGTGATAAACACTCATTTAACTGAGCTGGCAATAGAAATGATACCTTAAAAATTCAAAAGGTTAAATCAAAATAATGCTCTATAATTGTATTCAGACTTTTTCCCGAGTAAGACAAAACCCAGAATATAATACAGACACGCCACAAGTTTCTGTATAAAGAGATTGTACTCTGTTTTTATTGTTGTATATTATACATTTGGTCTTTATAATCTGTTATAACCTTCAGAAATATTTTATTTGGATTAATCCGCCAGACTCTATATATTGTGAAATTCTCTTCAAAAAATGTAGAAACGACGATTTACCGAACGAGTCCAATGCTCAAGAAGTGCTGGTTTATTCAAAGGAAATCTAAAAGAGACTACCGTTTAATGTTCTGTACGTGTGCTTGCATAGCCAGATTTACAACCATATGCCGCACATTTATTGCAAAAGAAAAATCTAAATTAATTTCTAATTTTCTTTGTCGACAGAGAATTTCATTTAAACCTTAAAAAAAATAATTCCATTCGAATATTCTTATATTCTATTTTTTTAAATATTTAATCTCGTGTCATTAAACATATCTATAAATACGTTGTTTGTTTTAATATTTGATTTAGTGTTTTCCAACAAATTTGGAAAGTTAAGTCTAAATTTATTTTAAATTAGAATGTATTTTAAATTAAAAGCAATATTATTTATTTCACTATATGTACGATATATGCATATCATAAAATACCATAAAATATCTTTCCAATTAAATGGATCATATCAAATCAAATTCAGTTTCAATACTGTTTACAGAAAATTTATTTCTAATTATAGCTTTATTGTATATTAATCACTGGTTGCGTGTAAAAATTTGTTGTTTGTTGAGATCTGTTGCAGTTATTTTATCATCAATTAAAATATACCATTTTTGACTTTGGCTTACCAATAAGCTTGCCATGCTTTCGCAACAAGTCTTTATATATTGATTTACCATATTTTAATTCTTTGTATGTATCTAATGTAAAAAAAAAAATAATAAAATAAAAAATAAAAATAACCATAAAAAATAATTTTTATTAAATAAAGTTTATTTCGAGCCAAAGTCAAAGAAATTTTAAAACGGATGCTTTTTTTCAGAATTTACTAGTGATTGCACGAAGGACTCGTTGCCTGCCGGTTTGCAACTTATGAATACATGGATTTAATAGATATTGAACGAAAGGCTAAATATCTGATGGTTTTAAGCTTATAAACACAAGTACTAAATAGTGATTGCACGAAGAGCTCGGTATTTGCCGGTTTTTAACTAATAAATACAATTATTTTTTAATGAATGCACAAAAGGCTCAATGTCTGCAGGTTTGTAACGGACAAATACATCAATTTATAGTGATTGCACGAAGGGCTCAACGCCTGCGGGTGTATAACATATAAATACATTATTTTAATATTGATTGCACGGAAGTCTCGGTGTCTGCTGGATTGTAACTTATTCATACATGAATTTAATCGTGATTACAAGAAGGGCTCAGTGTTTGCAGGTTTGTGACTTAAAAATACATTAATTTAATAGTGATTGGACGATGGGCTCAGTGTCTGCTGGTTTGTAACTTTTAAATACATGAATTTAATATTCATTGCAGGAAGGGCTCAATGCCTGCTGGTTCGAAACATATAAATACATGAATTTAATAGTGATCTTACTTAAGATGGTATCTGCTGGTATTTAGCTTATAAATAGAAGTATTTAATATTGATTGCAAGAAGGGTTCATTGCTTGCTGGTTTGCAACCTATAAATACATGAATTCAATAGTGATCGTAACTTATTAATACATAAATTTAATAGTGATTGCACCAAAAGGTCAGTGTCTGCTGGTTTTTAACTTATAATTACAAGAAATACATAGTGATCTCACGAAGGGCTCAGCTAGTGCTGGTTTGTAACTTATAAATAAATGAATTTAATAGTGATTGAGGTAAGAGCTCAGAGTCTTCTGATTTGTATCTTATAAATTCAATTAATTTATAAAGTAATGGTGATTGCGTTAAGGGCTCGGAATCTCCTGGTTTGTCGTTTATAAATAAAGGAATTTTATGTTGATTGCACTAAGTGCTCAGTGTCTGCTTGATTGTGAGTTACAAATATATCAATATAATAGTGATTGCACGAAGGGTTCAGTGCTTGCCAGTTTGCACCTTATAAATACATGAATTTAATAGTGATTGTGGAAAGGTCTCAGAGTTTTCTTATTTGTAAGTTACAAATACAAGAATTTATTAGTGATTGAACGAAAGGCTCAGTATCTATTGGTTTTCAGGTTATAAATACATGTCAATATTAGTAACTGCACAAAGGCCTCAGTGTCTGTTAGTTTGCAACACATAAATACATCAATTAAAGAGTCATTATACAAAGGGCTCAATGAATTTAATAGGGATCTTACGTCAGATGGTATCTGCTGGTATTTAGCTTATAAATAACAGTATTTAATAGTGATTGCACGATGGGCTCAGTTTCTACTGGTTTTTATCTTATAAATACATTTAATTTATAAATCAATAGTGATTGCGTTAAGGGCTCAGAGCATCCTGGTTTGTCGTTTATAAATAAAGGAATTTTATAGTGATTACACTAAGCGTTCAGTGTCTGCTTGATCTAAGTTACAAATACATCAATATGATAGTGATTGCACGAAGGGTTCATTGCTTGCTGGTTTGTACCTTATAAATACATGAATTTAATAGTGATTGCATTAAGGGTCAATGTCTGCTGGTTTGTTAGATAAATTCAATAATTTAATAATGATTTCGGCAAGGGCTCAAAGTCTGTTTGTTTCTAAGTTACAAATAAAATAATTTAATAGTGATTGAACAAAAGACTCAGTATCTGTTGGATTTCAGCCTAAAAATACAAGTAATTAGTAGTAATTGCACGATGGCCTCAGTTTCTGCTGGTATTTAACATATAAGTACCAGAAAGAAATATTGATCTAAAGAAGAGCTCAATGTCTGCTTGTAGATAACTTATAAATTGATCATTTTAATAATGATTTCACGAAAGACTCGGTGTCTGCAGTATTTTAACTTATTAATACCAGAATTTAATAGTGATTGTACGATGGACACGGTATTTGCTGGTTTGTAACTTATAAATACAGCTATTTGTTAGCGATTGCACGAAGGGCTCATTGTCTGCTGGGTTTTAAATTATAAATACAATAATTTAACAGTGATCACGCGAAAGGCACAGGGTCTGATGGTTTGTAACTTATAAATACATGAAATTATTATTGATTACACGAATGGCTCAATGTTTGCTGGCTTGCAACTTTTAACTAGATAAATTTAATAGTGATTGGACGGTAGATCCGGGATGTTTTGGTTTTTAACTTATAAGTAGTTGAATGTGATAATGATTGCACGTTGGGCTTAGTGTCTGCTGCTTGGTAACCTATAAATACGAGAATTTAATATTTATTGCACAAAGGTCTCAGGGTATGCTGATTGGTATATTATAAATACATTAATTTAATAATGATTGAACGTTGGATTCCGTGTCTGATGGTTTATAACTTATAAATACATGAATTTAATTGTGATTGCACGAATTGCTCAGAGTCTGGTCTTCTTTAACGTATAAATACATGATTTTAATAGTTATTGCCCGAAAGGCTCAACATCTACTGATTTGTAACTTATAAATATATGAACTTATAAGTGATAGCACGTAGAACACGGTGTCTGCTGGAATGTCACTTATAAATTATTAAATACATGTATTTAATAGTGATTGCACAATGAGCTCAGTGTCTGCTAGATTGTAACTTATTAAAACTTTAATTTAATAATAATTGCACGAAAGGCTCAGTGTCTTACGGTTTGTATCTTATAAATACATGAATTTGCTGTTGATTGAACGAAGTGCTCAATGTCTGCGGGTTTGTAACTTATAAATACATTAATTTAATAATGATTGTACGAACGGCTGAGTGTCTGCCAGTTATTAATTGATGTATACATGAATTTAATAGTGCTTGCACGGAGTGTTCAGTGTCTGCTTGTTTGTAAATTAAGAATACATGAATTTAATTGTGATTACACGAATTGCTCATTGTCTGCTTTTTTGACTTATAAATATATGAATCTAATAGTGACTACACGAATGGCTCAATGTTTGCTGATTTGTAAATTTTAAATACATGAATTTGATAGTGATTGGACGAGTGGCTCAATGTTTGCTGGTTTGTAGTAACTTATGAATACTTAAATGTGATAATGAATGCACGCTGGGCTTATTGTCTGCTGCTTGGTAACCAATAAATACGAGAATTTAATATTAATCGCACGAAAGGCTCAGTGTATGCTGGTGTGTAACTTTTCTATTTTGTCTCTTAAATATATGAATGTAATTGTGATTGCACGAATTGCTCAGTATCTGGTCTTCTTTAACGTATAAATACATGATTTTATTAGTTATTGCCTGAAGGGCTCAGCGTCTACTGATTTGTAAGTTACAAATATATGAATTCATAAGTGATAGCGCGTAGAACACGGTCTCTGCTAGAAGGTAACTTATAGCTATATTATTTAATAGTGATTGCGCAATAAGCTCAATGTTATTAATATATGAATTTTATAATAATTGCAAGAAAGGCTCAGTGTCTGCTTGTTTTTAACCTATTTATAATTTAATTTAATTGAGGTTACTCCAATTGCTCAGTGTCCGCTGATTTGTAACTTTTAAATACTTTAATTTTAAAGTGATTGCACGAAACTCTTAGTGTCTGATGGTTTCTAAATGATAAATATTTTAATTTATTAGCGATTGCACGAAGGGCTCAGTGTGGGACAATTTGTATCTTATAAATACATGTATATACTAAGGATTGTACGAAGGGCTCTATGTCTGCTACTTTGTTTCTTAGAAATACATGATTTTATTATTGATTGCATGAAGGACTTATATTAAGTATTTAATAGTGATTGCACAATGAGCTCAGTGTCTGCTAGATTTTAACTTATTAATGCATGAATTTTATGTTAATTGCTCGAAAGGCTCAGTTTCTGCTTGTCTGTATCTTATTTATACATGAATTTAATTGAGGTTGCTCCAATTGCACAATGTCCACTGATTTGTAACATTTAAATACTTCAATTTTTTAGTGATTGCACGAGACGCCCAGTGTTTGATGGTTTTTAACTTATAAATACACTATTTTAATAGAGATTGTACAAAAAGCTCAGAATCTGCTGGTTTTTAACTCATAAATACTTCAATGTAGTAATGATTGAACGTAGTGCTTAGTGTCTGCTGCTTTGTTACTTATAAATACATGAATTTGATAGTGATTGCACGAAGGACTCATTGTCTGCTGCTTTGTTACTTATAAATACCTGAATTTGATATTGATTGCCCGAAGGTCTCAACGTCTGCTGGTGTGTAACTATTTAAACTTGATTTAAATAGTGTTTGCATTTATTCCATTACTAAAGAAAAAAGAATGAGAGATAAAAGAAATTGTTTAAACAGTTAAATTTCCATTACATATTTATTATATGAAGTCGATTTTATTCTTTTTCACAAAGTAATATAAAATCCTTTTTTCATTGTCTTTATATATATGATTTCATGAAATAGTTTCGTAGGTGTCTTGTCACTGCCTGTTTTATGATGTTTAAAGAATCAAGTTTATAATTATGTCTGTTAAATGAGAATTTTTAACACATTATTGCGAATAAACATAAAGAAAACCCAAATTACATTGCATGACGAAATTAATCTACTGCAAGCAATAGAAACTAGAGTCCGAGTACACCATGATTGTTGTAGAATATTCGTTGATAATAGAAGAAAAAAAGGAAGAATCAGAAGCACAGACAAAAAGAATTAAGATCATCAACAACTACATTATTTGATTGAAAAAGATTTTTGTTTTCTTTATGGAAAAGTAGCTGATTCCCTTCCTAACAGAGTTTAGCATCTTGCATTGACCATGTTGCTGCTGAAGCAATCTACATAAACTAGTTCCGGCTCAAAAATTCTGGAGAATGTAATCATAAAGGAAGAACAAGTAACTCAAGAAGACATTTTCGTACCAGAAACATTACCCTTGTTTTTATTCCTTCAAACTTGAAGTGTGAAAGTCATTGCCTGTGTATTGTTCAAGCAAAAAAACCAAGAACGTCAATATTTCCTATATTTGGAGTATGTGTGGAAATTGATAAAACAATAGGATCGAAGTGGCTTATTACGCATCTTTATAAAATTGGATTGTCGATTTCAAACGATAAAATCACAAGGTTTAAACAGCCAGCGATAAAAAAATATGAATAATGCAAAAATAATAAACAATGATTCTGAAAGTATTTTTGCGCAGTGGGTTGCCGATAACGTGGACTATGACATCACTAATTTGACCAGAAAAGAAACATTCCATGGCATTGGAATAATTTGTTCAGATAATACACTTACAGTAAAATTTGGTGATCAAGACAATGAGGGTGATGAAAATGAAAGGAATTTTAAAGACGAAAACATTTTTGACATATTTTCTGAATTTTGGTTATACAGTATATAACGAGTTTGTAAATCATTTACATATAATGTCATGCCTGATTTTATTAATTGTAATTGTATTTTCAGACACAAATGACCACCTTCAAAAATACTAAAATATGATTTAAAATATGACCATGTTCTAAAAATAAAAAACATTGACTTTATTGAGGAGGCATCCTTTTAAAAAGGGCCTGGAAAATAGGTTTCCTGAAATGCGCATTTTTTGAGAGTCATTTCCAACTTAAGTCGGAGCTTGAAGCGTCAGCTTGATACTATTTTTTCCCACAAATGACTTACCATAGCAACCACAAGTTTGAACCTTTATCTCTCTTCCCAACCACATTTACAGGGTGCTCTTGTCCTCTACTTTGCTATCTTTTTCCGTTTTAAACTCCATAACATGAAACTACAAATTAATTTCAAAACTGGTGTGGCGCTTGACTTTCTTTTGTTGAGAGAAAAACAGGAAAGGAATATGTCACATATAAACGCACGCGCTCCTATTGCTGTTCGTGAGATTGGTTTTAGTTTGACGCCCTTGAAAACGTTCTGATCGGTGATGAAAATAAAAGTTCTTATCAGAAAGTCCTTTTCAGCGCATTAACCGAAAAGGAATAGTTGCATATAAAACTTCTGCAGAAAAGAGCGTCAAAGCTGCCGCCAAAGAAAAGAATAGCATACCTTGTCAAGTGACGAAGCGAAAAAACTGCGAAAAAGAATTAGACAAAAAAGGATATAGTGATAAAATGATAGAAAAAGAAACAAAAGAATCATATCTTCGCGGAGGGTTTTGATGTGTTTTTCTACCAAATTTTCAGGAAAGGTTCTTAAGTACATAACATGTTGATTGACAGTGGCATATTGTATCCAAACCTTGTGAATTTGATTAAAGATTTTTTTTGATTTGAGCTCTTCTGTCGATACACTCTGAAAAAGAAGGGTGTTAACTAAATTGATCATAATTTTACTAAATATGCATATATTTTAAAACTCGAATCATAGGCGGTGTATATTGTCTCTCTATGAATTACTTTATCTGCAGTAAAATTTAACTTGAGATATAGTTTTTGAAATCTTATATTTTATGATGATTATTTCTCTGCTTTTCCGCTATTAATATATAAATCTAATTAAAAATAAGTTTAATGCTCAAATTAAAACGTTTAATGAGCACCAGTGTTATATGATTCAACTGGTTCACTTTCTTTAAGTTTATCACTGTACCTGTTTTTTTTGTGATCTAAGGCATCTTTGCCGCTTCATCGCTTAATTTTGCTGTCATACGCTGTATCCAAGTACCACCTAACTTCCTCGCATCCTTTTCTGTTACTGAAGAGTGGACACCCAATTCAATTTTCTTTCTGCCGACAAAAGAGAACTTTGGACCATTTTACCCCATTCAACGCTACATTAGAGTTTTGCGTTTTTCCATGAAGGCATCTGCTCAAAATTTTATTTTATTGAAGATCAATAAATATGGGTAATCCAGACTGGAATGGTGTTTGATGGTTTGTAACCCTTATCTTTCAACCAATATTTAGACCAATTGTCAGCTTCCCTGGGACAGAATTTGTTTCGCTCGTAAGGATTTGGAGCTCCTGCGTTTTTCATTCGGTACAGACTATTTAAATTTCTGTGCACATGCCATGACAATATCTAGATTTGACCTCAACATCTACACATTTATCACCAACATTGCTGTTACAACTCGGTTCATAAATGCATCCCCTAGTCTTTGCCAGCTAACGACTATTGAAACTCTTGTACACGGTGTATTAGTCTCCAATCGCACAACTTCTTCTGCTGCATCCTTTTTCAGCAGCAGTTTTATAAGTAATAATGACATAACTGTTAACATTGCTAAATGCAGCTTTAGACAACATTCTGTAATCATAAAATGTCGCATCCAACTTCTCAAAAAGCAATGACGAAACGCAAGTTTAAGTCAGAAAGCCTGTTTTACGCTTTGAAAACCTTTTATTGACTTCGTGAGATGTGGTAAATTCTTTATTCCAATTACAACTTGCACTGGTACATTTAATAATATCAAAATCCTTTACTTTTTTTTTTTGCAACGTTGATAATTTTTATACTGCTCTCAGTCGGAACAGTTCAATGCGTTAGACTTTCTCGAATACAACAAAATGAATCAACATAAAAGTCATTGTTAACATTACAGCTAGTGGGTGGGTCACTATGTTTGCAGTAAGGTGACAAATATAACGCATCCGTCAAGAAATTCCCTCGTCCTTCATGCTGAAATACAATGACTATAAAATAGCTACACATTTTCCATTTGGAGTATTGTTTGTTTTTGCATCGTCAGATGAGAAAACTCGAGAATTAGCGTTATTTATCATTCTAACAGATTTATACGTCGAAAAAATTGAATGACATCTTGCTGTATTATAAATATTCATACGGCTTCATTGGGTTGAAATACCATAGCACATGATAATCTATAATCCTGGTTACATACCATTAAAAAATTTTTTTTCTCTGAAGGTTAATAAAGAATTTGTAAGGGTCATCCACTTATTATACACACGAATATTTTTTAGATTTCTCCCTCCTCCTTTCTTTGCTTTGAAAACCTCTCGCAAATTGTGTATACACGAAATAAATAAACCCTTTCTGTTACTGTCAAACAACAACAAAGACATTTGTTTACTTAAAGATAACGATCTATTTGAAAATCTTTTTCACATGAAAAAAAGGAAAATATAATATAATGAAATTGAAAGGAAATTAATAATTAAATACAAAAGTCAAAAATTACCAAAAACAAGAGAAACCACTGTAAAGAACTGCAATCGTTTCGACTATAAAAAGTAAAATTATTTGATTTATATATGAAAGCCGTGATTATACATAGTGCTTCTACAAATTTATTTATGTACATTTAGTTTTCATTTCTTCACCCATCATACTATTAAATTATAATTAAATACAAACGTCGTGATACTAACACCGAGTCCTGCACACAAAGTTTATATATATATATATAAAAAAAAAATCAATAAGAAAAGGGCATTATTGCAACACCCATTATTATTACAAAAATGTGCAATAAGATTCAAACCAACAGGCTGTATCTAAAGGTCTGTCGCAACTCGAAGTATTTTCCTTATAGTTTTTTTTTTATCTTTTTTCGTTTGCATCCTTTCTTTACAATATTTAAGTTTGTAGAGTGCATTGTTGACAAAAAATAAAGTAAAAAATTGAATATATGAAAATATTATTGTCATCGAATTAAAGACTTTTTTTTATTTTAGACAGCGTCATTTATGTTTTTAAATATCTGATAAATTTATTTATAAATCGAGACCTTAATTCTGGCCAAAATCCATCCACAATAATTAGATTAATGCCAGTGACATTCTCATTGTGGTCGGTATTATTGGTGAGAAATATTGTCTAATTTATATAATCGTACATTTCTTCTTTTTTGGTTGTTCTGGAGGTTCGAGTGCCGCGAGAATGGCTTCATCGAATACATTTTTTAAACCTTTCTGTGTTAAGGCAGAGCATTCAACGTATTTCACTGCCCTTAGTTCGCGAGCGAGCTTATCCCCTTGCTCGCTAGATATGGGTTTCTGTTTAGTTTTAGCAAGCTTTTCAACAATAGCAGCATCATCACGTAAATCAACTTGTGTACCAACGAGTAGAAATGGTGTTTTAGGACAATGATGTGTTATTTCAGGAACCCACTAAACAAATTGTTATAGAAACATCAAATTTCAGTTGAACGCACTTTCAACTACTTCTATGGCCTAATAAAATTTCGAAACATATTGAACGCATCCAAAAACGATATTCTTAGACGTAAAATTACCATATAATTTCACTTTTCTAAAAGAGTATCTTACAAAACATTTCAGACAAAACTAACGGACAGTTATTGAGGTGCTACGGGCAAAAAAATGAGCTAAGCTGAATAGGACTTAATAAAAAAAAACTTTTTAAAGTCATATATACGTTCGAAAAAATAACCATATTTGAGCCCAGTACCAAAAAAGGAGTTTTGGACAGCTGGTCATTCATTAAAAAAAAAACAGATTTTTAACTTCATTGAAAATATCAAAACATTATAACAAATGGCTCTTCTAACTTTATGCAAAATCTCAAAATAATCTAAAAGCGTAACTTTCTGAGAATGACTATATTTATTTGGTCGTACGAAAAATTTCATAAAAAGTTTTAAAATGTTGAATGTAGGCCTAAAACGAACATACTTGAGCATATTTGGGTCCAGTACCAAAAAGCAAGTTTTTAATATAATTTAAAACTTTTACTTCTTTGCCCTTATGGTCAAGGACTTTACAAAAAAAAAATAAAATTTACTGAGAAAAAACGGAAAGACGGAAGAACGAACATATATTTGTGAAGTTATGGAACCTTACCATGGGTCCAAAAAAGTAAATAACGGTCCTAGAGAAAAACTAGCGTAGGGGCGAACGAAAAGAGAGTGATAAATTCAGGACGGGTGGTTACACCAGGAGTTCCAAAAAAAAGAATAACTACTTAAAAAAAGTATTAAATCGATCAAAATACAACCAAAATTATATATTAATACCTGTACAATTATTTCAAAATTTATTATTACAAATGAATCTATAAAAAAGATGATAGAATGGAGTAAGTCATACCAAAATTTCACCAAACAACACCGATTGATAGTTCTTGACAAAAACATATTAAGTTCGTGAAGAAAATGTTAGTAAAATTAACCAGACAAAAAGTAAAAAAAAAAAAAAAACAATAATAAATAAATCAACAACAAGAAAATCCGAAAAGACAGAGAAATTAGACAAAAACATTAATGACAATATTTTTGAATTGATACCGTTTTAAATGGAGGAGAGAGTTTGAGGTAAAATTCTTAAATTTTCAAACTCATTTACAAAAGAAACAAGACATTTATTTCAATCACAGATACGTTTATAAATGATTTACTTACCAAGCTTTTCTATTTTATGGGTTGTACGATAAGGTTTTCCTTATCGAAATTTTTTGTTAAGTGGTTATGTGTTATTCGAGTTTCAGTAGAGAAATTCGAAGATGGCAGATTATTGATAGAATCAAAGACAAAAACAAGATTTGCTATTTCGGTCATAGATAAAAACTCCGGAATTTTTAGTTCATTAAATGATTGTAGAGGTATCTGATCTAAATGGTTGGAACTTTATAATGCGAATAGATTGACGTTGAACTAAAAATATGATATGATAATTTTTTTTCTTTTTTGCCCCCAGACTTAACAGCAGTAATTTAGATGAGAAGAGAATATAGAATAATATATTTTTTAGTTTATTGACAAAGTGACGTATTTTACATAGCATACTATTAAATCTATTTTAACTTTTTATTTAATGTTTGTTACATGATAAATTAACAATCTATTAAGATATCAGAGCAATTTACAAATTTAGAAGGATAAAGACTTTCACCATTTATTTTGATTTCATTTTTTATTGGATTCCATGGGACCGAAAATATAATATATTCAGTTTTGTCCATATTTAAAGAAATTACATTTGTAAGCCAGTGGACTATTATTCTTTTCAGATCTAAGTTTAAATTTTTACAAAGAGAGGCTTTATGATTTATTAATGTACAGAAGATTACGTTTCATCAGCAAAATCATAGACTGTAGAATAAAAGAGGTTCTAACAAGGAGCCTTGAGGAACACTGCACATCACAGATTTTAGAGAAGATTTGTAACCATTAATGGAGACAAACTGTTTGTGTTCATGTAAATAAGATCGATACCAACCTTATTTTTTTTGACATTTATCTTGACATTCATAAAATATTTCCCATTCTGCCCTTATTCAAAAAATAGTCTAATTATTATGCAATAACTACAGACCTATCCCACTTTTACGCAACATTAATAAACTTCTTGAAAAACCGATGTAAAAACTGTTTGACAGAACTTCAATTTGGTTTTCGATCCAAACAGTCAACCTCTCATGCTCTCATAAATATAACTGAAAAAATCAGGGAGGCTCTTGATACTGGCCATTTTGCTTATGGAACTGTTATTGATCTGAAAAAGCATTTCATACCGTTGATGTTTAAAGACATTGAATTAATGCAAAAACTACATTTGTTACTATAAATTAAGATCTTCCCTATTGTTTTAAAGCTTGGAATAAGTATGACCCTGAGATATATAATTTGGTGTCAATTTCCATACTTAAACATTTACTTTACTTTTTAAATAACTAAATAACTTACCTTTTCTTTTACATTTTCAAATGAAGCTGGTGCAACAACAGAGAAACAGACAAGAAACACATCAGTTTGAGGATATGATAAAGGTCTTAGACGATCATAATCCTCTTGACCTATAACACAAGTGAAAAAAATTTTTTTTTATCTGTGACATATCAATTTTTATCAGTTTTAAAAGACAATTAAAGAATTAATATTTTTCTCGCACTAAAACTACCATCTAAATCTTTAAAAGGATAGAAAAAAATAAAAAAAATAAAAAATACATATCTACCTGGCCCAAATATGCTAGGATTTGAAAATTATACTGAAAATTATACTCACTCTTAACAAAAATGTTTATTTTGGCAAAAAAAAGAAGTGTTGCTTTTATATTTAGCTAAAGTCTAAAAAAAAAATGCTAATATATCATGACAAACCTGCTGTATCAAAAAGTCCTAGAGTATAAGGTTCACCACCAATCATTACTGTGACAGCATAATTATCAAATACCTAGAAAAAATATCAGTAAGTTAATACATTAAGGAGCGGTCATGATAGTTTACAAGAAAAGTACACATAACAAAAGAATTTAAAACTAGAAAATCTAAACTAGAAAATTTTAAACCCAAAATACCTGTTTATTTTAATAATAACCTTTTGGATTATTTTAACATATTTTCATTGAATTTCCCCGTTCTTTTTGTGAAAAAAATTACCTTCATACTCCTTTAAATTAAAAAGAGATTTTAAACGAATTAGTTGCCTTACTAAAATATTTTTAAGAGACCCTTTAATTAATTTGAGGTGGTTCCTATAAATTTGCTGTCCTAATAAAAAACTAATTCATCTACTTCTAATAAATACAATAGATAGACATCTTGATCTCAATAAATTGAGATATTTCTCCCTAAACTTATAAAAGCTGAAATTATGTAAAAACCAAAAAAAGTTACAATAGGTTAGAGAGAAAGTAAGAGGAGATGTATCTCTATTAAACATAATTTTAACTGTGATCTCATTATCTTTAGATTCACAGGAATTATGTAGATTTGGAACTTGTTCAGCTGATGTGGAAGTTTCAAAACATTGGAAAATAAATGGTCAAAAATAAATATACTATAACTTTGTACCTCATTTTCTTGTGAAAAAAATGGCAATGAAGGTGAACTTACTAAAAGATAATGACATTTGAAAGAGGATATCCTCACAAAATTTTTACGTGATAGAAGGGG
>JAUZNK010020925.1:0-20836 GCA_035046665.1 Euphysa ruthae
TGAAATTAGGCTTTTAAGTTAACATTTCAAATTATTTTTCGATAAATCCTATCTAAAAAATCTTCTATTAAAAACTAATTTTCAATAATGCTTTTTGTGTAATGTCATGAATAATATCGTTATATTTGTTTAACGTGGGGACTGGAACGAGGGGACTGGAATAACCACGCATGTTTAACGTGGGGACTGGAACGAGGGGACTGGAATAACCACGCATGTTTAACGTTGGGACAGGAACGAGGGGATTGGAACGAGGGGACCACGCACGTTATGCTTTTAACAATAAAATTTAATATATTTTTTACTTTCTTTTTTTTTTTTTCTCAAAAGGAATGAATGGCTCTTTGTTAAAAAATTGTTTTCAGCATCTACCTACCAAATTTTGTGTTATTTGGAATTTCCCCCTGAAAGACAACCATCTTACCCTGTTGAATTTAGAATTTTTTTGGTTCAGTTCTGACCCAATATGTCAAAATTTACCCCCTCATAAGCCCTTTTTTTCCCCTGAAAAAAGTTTTTCTCAAAAAAATTAATGGTTTTTTTTTGAGTAATCATTTTTTGCATCTGCCTCCCAAATTTTAGTTTTAGAATATTTTTGGTTGAGTTATGACCCAATATGGTCAAAATTTACCCCTGAAAAGCCCTTATCTTCCCCTTAAAAATTTTTTTTCAAAAATATTTATGGTTTTTTTTTTTTTGAGAAATCATTTTTTGCATCTACCTCCCAAATTTTAGTTTTAGATATTTTTTGGTTGAGTTATGACCCAATATGTCAAAATTTACCCCCTCATAAGCCCTTTTCTTTCCCCTGAAAAAAGTTTTTCTCAAAAGAATTAATGGTTTTTTTTTGAGTAATCATTTTTTGCATCTATCTCTCAAATTTTAGGTTCTTTAGAATATTTTTGGTTGAGTTATGATCCAATATGGTCAAAATTTACCCCTGAAAAGCCCTTATCTTCCCATTAAAAAAAGTTTTTCAAAAATATTTATGGTTTTTTTTTTTTTGAGAAATCATTTTTTGCATCTACCTCCCAAATTTTAGGTTCTTTAGAATTTTTTTTTGGTTGAGTTATGACCCAATATGTCAAAATTTAGCCCCTCATAAGCCCTTTTCTTCCCCCTGAAAAAATTTTTCTCAAAAAAATTAATTATTTTTTTTAAGCAATGATTTTTTGCATCTACCTCCCAAATTTTAGTTTTAGAATATTTTTGGTTGATTTATGACCCAATATGGTCAAAATTTACCCCTGAAAAGCCCTTATCTTCCCCTTAAAAATTTTTTTTCAAAAATATTTATGGTTTTTTTTTTTTTGAGAAATCATTTTTTGCATCTACCTCCCAAATTTTAGTTTTAGATATTTTTTGGTTGAGTTATGACCCAATATGTCAAAATTTACCCCCTCATAAGCCCTTTTCTTTCCCCTGAAAAAAGTTTTTCTCAAAAGAATTAATGGTTTTTTTTTGAGTAATCATTTTTTGCATCTATCTCTCAAATTTTAGGTTCTTTAGAATATTTTTGGTTGAGTTATGATCCAATATGGTCAAAATTTACCCCTGAAAAGCCCTTATCTTCCCATTAAAAAAAGTTTTTCAAAAATATTTATGGTTTTTTTTTTTTTGAGAAATCATTTTTTGCATCTACCTCCCAAATTTTAGGTTCTTTAGAATTTTTATTGGTTGAGTTATGACCCAATTTGTCAAAATTTACCCCTTCATAAGCCCTTTTCTTCCCCCTGAAAAAAGTTTTTCTCAAAAATATTTATGGTTTTTTTTTTTTTGAGAAATCATTTTTTGCATCTATCTCTCAAATTTTAGGTTCTTTAGAATTTTATTGGTTGAGTTATGACTCAATATGTCAAAATTTACCCCCTGACATTCACTTTTGTACACACTTTCATGTCAAAAAGTTTAAGAGATTTTGACAGGAAATTTGATGTTATTTGCGATTTCAAACAGCCATAACTATTGAACCGTAGCAACTACTTAGACAAATGAGTTATTGTTTTTCAAAAGGCTTTACATCCCTAGTTTAAGAAAATTCGAATGAAATGTTTATGATTTTTTTGTTTAACGTTTAAATAAAATTCTTTGTAGGCAGTAATAAAATTAATTTTCATGTGATTTTGATTTGGTAACTTGCTTGTTTCGATTGAATTATTTTCTGCTATTCAAATATTGATAATAACGGAATGGGAAGGCGGGAAAAAATACGAAAAAAATGGGCACAACTTTTCTGCGGAGTCAGCAAAAAAAAACTTCGTTGCATTTCACGAGATTCCACTAAAAATTAATTTTTGACTGATCACCACTCGTTTTTATTGAAATTTCTTGCACATCATCTTCGTTCCAAAAAAATGTAAACTTTGGAAGAATTTCAATGGCATCTCCTACCTCGAATGCTGATGGAGGTGCTGACATAAACCTCGTACTTCTGCCAAGATTTCATCATCCACACTCATTCATTCATTCACTCATTCATTCACTCATCGATGGTTTCTACAATTTCTTCAGCTGCAAGGTCTATGAATAGATCATTTCGATCATTAATAGCTCTTTCTGTCGATTTTTCCAAAATTTTTCTGAAACGGATTTTGGTGGTTATCTCAGATACTTTAGCTATAGTAATAATTGTTTCGCATCTAAAATTGATTGAGAAACTTTTTGTTCATGTCCACTGCTCTGATGATTTTTTTGTTTTTTTTTTAGAGAGCAGATCACACCTTGTCCATAGGTTGGATTTCTTAAGTTGTGTTTGGCAGCAAGGACACAAGATCCTTCAAAGCTTCAATAGTTGGATGTGCAAGGCAATTATCTACAATAACAATAACTTCACAATTATTTTTTTCAAACTTTTTATCGAGTTCTTATCGTTGTCTTTGTTGTTTAGAAGGAAATGTCGCGACAAATGTCAGATCATGGACAAAGTAAGTCTTTGATTTTATACCATATTCAACTTGTTTGCTCTGTTTGACTTTTAAATTAAAAATCAATTCAGTGAAGAGTTTTACATTTACGACGTATAAAAAACAGTAGCTTTCAAAAATCGCTTTTTTGGAAAACAATCACTAGTCTAGGGTTATTAGTTTTATTAAGCAACTCCAATTTAACATTTGAGTGCACCTGCACAAGTCTATTATATGATTTTTATTTATTTGGGCTTAAAACTGAATGCGAATAATCGCTTTGAAAAATGGCCTGTATTAGGGCCTGGTGATAATAATGTTAGTGTTCATAATAATGATCAGTTGAAAACTAAATAAACCTTCGCTGAGTCAAAGCACAGATAACAATATTTTCTAAATTTAATGACGATAAACATATGCATATGTTTATGGCCGTTAAATTTTGAAGATATTGTTGTGCTTTGACTCAATAATGAGTAATTCTAGTGATCCTAGCTACCTAGTAATTCATCAAATTATTCAAATCAGAAAAAGAAGATGGAAACAGAGAAATTTTAAATTCAACTTAAACAAAATCTACAGATTATATTTTAGACATAACATGTAATAAAAATAAAGTAACACACACAGACACACACACAGCACACACACACACACACACACACACACACACACACACACAGACACAATAGATGGCAAATAAAACAAAACCCAAGGAAAGTTATGTTGCTGTCGGATATTAAAGATTTTATTTCTAGATTTTCTTTACGAAATTTTTTATTTTTTATTTAAATTTGCCTTCGAGCAAATTTAAATCATGATTTCTCAAGACAACAAACTCCGTTTGATCTGAAATTTTCAGATGTACATACAATTCATTTAAATTTAGATTTTCACAAGTTGATATTTTAAATTTTTTGTTGGGATTTTTATCAAAAAAAGCTAAAAATTCTAAAAGATTTACATAAAATCTCATAACTTAGATTGAAATTTGACATTAACTAAACCTATCTGTTAAATGAATTAGGTAAGGGTGTCAAAAAGGGCGTCAACAACACCTATACAAGGTTTTGAAAGAAGAAGTAAGGTCTGACTCAAGATTTACTGTTTTGAAATTTAGACCGAAAACTGTTTGTTTTTATAGTTTTTCCACCATTATGGATTAAGGTGAGCAGAAAAATTGTTTTTGCTTTTTTTTATTGCTTAATATTTTGTAAAATCAAAACGTAAAAATTGAAAATTTGAAAGTAAATTTTGGTTGGAAAGGTTATTTAAAAAAAAAAGGGTCACATTTTGGTGCTGTACTACCTTAAATAACACCATAATGAATATCATCACGGAGTAATAATATCCTTACTGGCAGAAAATTTTCAAACATTGAATGAACAAGAACAAGATTATATCTGCAGATACTCTTTCCACAGAGAACTCCATTATTATGTTGCAATGGCGGTTGAAGTTGAAGCTTTTTTAAATTTTTGTTTATACACTTGTTAAAATTTCTTTAAAATTATTGATTTTAGAAGGTGTTTTATGTTTTGTGGCTTCTATTCTTTGGATTATTCCTTGTGTGAGCTACATAGTTATTGCTAATATAAAATATATGTAGCTAGCTACAATCCTGGTCGATACTAAATGGAATTCTCTATTTTATTTTAAAATTTATAACTCAACCCATGGCCTTCTTAATTCATATGTTTATACATGTACTTACAGTATAAATATATTTATTTAGTAGGTCATGCTCCGCCTCCCCCATAATCAATGTTGTGATGTTTGCTGGCTGGCTCTACAACTCAACAATGATTAGGGGGAAGGTGGAGCAATAAAGCTCATGTATTATGATAGAATGCCAATGTATCGACCAAGATTGTCTGAGGCAATGGGCTCAATTGATATAGAAATTTTTTGTCTTTTTCTTTTCAAATTTCTTTTAGAAGTACTGTTTATATTATTTTATCCTTTCATTCATTTGTATTATAATGATGAGAAGTATGTTTTATAACCATTAAGGTTGTACTTGGGTAAATAAAATCAAAATTTTCACTTTTTGAAATCACACGTTTTTGTGTATTTTCAAATACGGGGAAAACAATAACGCAATTATTGTGTAAATACCAGTTAGATAAATTGAATGGGACACACACGTATAGTGATAAATCAGGTATACCAACAGTTTTTCGTGATGCAAATATTTTTAGATCTAAGTAATGACAAGAAAATTTTTTTATGAAAAAATACAAAATAACGACGAGTCATTGAATAGTATGATTTGGATGGTGTTGCATCAGCTGTGATCAGTACTGTACATCAAACGGTTAATGGAACGAAAATCGATCCCTAACATAAAACCCCACCGTAAACATATACGGGCCCAAGGGATTTACGGACAATGCGGCACAGAATGAATGGAGTTTGTTTATAGTTGTATTTATTGGTATTTTCTATATAACCCTTCATAGAAGTTTACCAAATTAAAAATAAGTACTGCGATATTACCTATATATCTAACTTTTATAATGCAACTCTTGAAAAAAGTTTTGCTAGACAATTATTTTTCACTTTCAGAGTAAACATTGGGTTTTCGAAACTTTTAAGGCGCTGCGTCAAATAAGTTTTGATTGTTTTTTAACCGTATTTTTTAGGAGTTTCCAGAGGAAACACATTTAAAAGTAGAATCAGAAAAGTTCAGTTATTTTTGACCAAGATATTGGTACTAGCCGGTGATAATTTGGGCCCTTTTTTGCCTAAAAACCTGTGTATATGTGACCTGTTTAATAACACACTGAAAACTTTCAGTTGCATATGTATTATTAGTCCGAATAATCTGAGAAAACTTGAGCTTGTCACTCTTAATCGTTCTTGAGATTTTTGACGGAGTGCACTTATGACTTTTGGAGGCCCGCGGTCCCAAAAGTAAGGACCTATTTTAAAAAAAATAAAACTTGTACCAATTTTTATAGTAATGTGTATGATACGCCGTACAAGTACAAGAAAAACAACACTAACTTATATTGCTACAGTTCTCCTAACAATGTCAATTCTGTGTAGCATTTTGGACAGGCTAGTATTTATATTTAACCATGTTCAGGCGTCCGTCATCTCACTCTCATCAGGGTCAGTTTAATTTCAATAAAGCTCATTTAATGTGTTAGAATTTGAAAAATATGACATGACCAAGATTGCAGCAGGCCAGGATGAACCTTAATTTAAAAAAATTTTTATAGATTCAAAAATGTTGAACAAATTTATTACCCCAAAATGTAGCACTGGTTTACAACACAAATAAAATGGATTTAATTTTAGAAAATCTAATAGATTTACATTATTTTATATGTTTAATTTTGATGAAAATAACTTTCCAAAGGTACTTGAGTCTGTCCGAATATACAATTACCTTCATTTTTGTTTGACGTCTAATGGCATACCGGTTCCAGTACTCAAACTACCATCAGGTTTGTACAAAACCATCCTGGCCTGTAAAAACCATCATGGTCTGTAAAAACTATCCTGGTCTGTAAACCATTCTGGTCTGTAAAATACACTAGACAGGTGGCAAGTTAAAATTCAATTTCATTTTACAAAGATAGGTCAGGTCACTGGTAAAAATTTCAGATCTTTATTAAAAGTAATGACATCATGTTTAAATTCTGATTTGAAAATATAGGCCTCTTGATTTTGGCCCCTAAAATGTGACGTACTCGGCCGCGTATTTAGTATGCCGTGTGCATTATTATATTTGATGTATATTTCATAGATTATTTTAATTTTTATTCAATTTCTTTCACAAATTACACGTTTATAACACATCCGCCCAGAGGGTTTCTGGGAAGTAATAGTATTAGAATAGCCGATTATCTTTTTAAAATATTTTTTTGGTGTACCGAAGAAATATAATAAACTAGTCTCATTATAAAATTAGTTCTATTACGTGATATAAGAAAAACATTTAACACTTCGGATAACATTACTGCTTTAAATGGTTGGGTGCATATCTTCCCATAAAAATATAGTTTTAAATGGTTGGGCGTATATCTTCCCATAATTCTTTAATCTTTAAAAATTCATTGGTGAAATCATCGGCGGAAAAATCCTTCCATACACGACCATCTAAGATTAACTTCATATGTAACTCTAAACAATCCCTTCGTTTGTAACGATCAACCTTTACCAGCATCTCTTTGAAAGTGACTTCAAATAAAGCATCACCGAATGATGTTTTCACTTCTTTCGCCCAAATATGGCAAACCGTGATTATATCACATTCTCTGATATGGATTTCAGGCTTGCCTTCAGGAGAAGGGATCCGTCCTTTGAAATCTCGTTTCTCCCAACACTCATTAAGTACAGTTTTTATATGCTGACTTAAATCGTTAGGAGCGCGTGTGTTGGTTATCATAGTTACTCTGACATCAAGTAAGTCATTACTGAATATTGTGATAGTACAAACCTTTGTTTTTTCAGCTTTAACAGAGATAACTTTTGAAGGCTTATGACTGAATTCATCTTCATGCAGTTTCATCTTCAATGAGGGAGTGTGTTCACTTTCTCCAGAGCTGGCTGCATTATACGCGTGCTGCAATATTTTAAACGCTTCAGCTGCACCAGGGTGTGAGTTTTTATCTGGATCTAGTAGTAAAGAAAGCTTACAATAAATGATTTTTTTGGAATCAGTTCCTTTCAAAACTTCCCCAACAGTCCGAGCTTGGAAAATTTCATCGATTGCTGTTTTTTTAATGCTTGTTAATCTGAAATCGTCTTTCTCATATTTTAATTCTTTTAAATTTTCATCAAGAGCTAAGGCTACATTGAAGTAGGTCCTTTTTTCACCAACATCAAGGTGCACAACGGCATAAGTTTCAGGTGCATTTTCGTTTAGGTGTGTGTATCCATTACTCTTCATTTTCCCAATTATTTTTTCACGGAATGTAGGATTTAAAAATGTCATGTACACTGGTTTTAAACCATAGTCATTCAGATTAATATTGCCTTTTATATTGCGTATGATTGTTATTTCTTCGCCTAATGGTTCATATGCAAAAAAAACATACTTTCCCGGGGTTAATTTGAATTCAAAGGTTTCTGTAGCTGAATAGTCAAGATTTTTTAAACTATTTTGAAATGTTTTTTTTATTTCACTGAGAGAAAACAGGTGAAAATCATTATCCTCTATTGTTGGGCTGTCATCTATAGAGATATTTCCAAGAGATTCTCCTAAACTAGCTTCCCTGAAAGAAACAAGAGAGTACACTGGACGCCTTGTGTCACGTGCATCTTTAAATATAACAGGGTTATTCATGTCAACGCATGAAGTGGTTAGGACGAAAACATTTTCTTTTTCTTCTGCAATGATGTATGTTCTACGAAAAGCTGCTAATTGGGCATTGAGGCTATAATTTATAAAAATTCTACGCCGTACTTCAGACCAAACTGCTTCGCAGGCTAATTGAGAAGAAGCTCGCACTTGAAGAACGCATTTTTTAGATGAAGATTTTTTGTCAAGGAAAACTTCCATAACTCCAGGTAGTTCTTTTAATGCCTTAATTCCTGAACCTTTATGACCAATGATAACCCGAGCATTGCGATGCTCAAAGTGGTAATGTTGAGTAGTTCCTGACATCCGCGACATTCTTAAAAATATAAAACAGATAAGAAATTTTAATACAAAATGTAGAACTTCTTTTTCGAGGAAAAAAATTGCTTAGTCACCGATATCTATCGGTGACTAAGGTTTAAATGGCCCTTTAGTGACTGAAGGTTAAATGATTTTCTATAATTTTTAGTGTTGTAAATTATCCAAAACTATTAGAAAATTTTGAAACAAAGCCAAAGGCAGCGCAGTAAATATAATCGTTTTTTCACCTCAGTCAAATATTTTATAAATTTTAAAAACTTTCAAAAATCTAGTTTTTTTTCCAGTTGACCCACCTCAGATCTATAAAAATACCTTTTTCTGGAAAATATAGCCCGGTAAAATAACTCTAATTGCAATTTTTAAAAGGGTTGCTTTCTGCAGGGCTAAAACCCACTACTAGCCTGGAAGCTAAAAGAAGAGAAAATAAAGGTAGATAGATCTTACACAGACTGAGAAAGATATTTTCAAAATATCAGTATAAAAACAAAATAAAGAAAGCAATAAATGGGATCTGGAACTAGATAAATCATGAAAAAATAAACGTCTTTATACTTAAAGCACTGATTCCCACACAAAAAAATGCAAAAAATCGAACAACTACAAAACAAGCAAGTCGGCTTCCAGAGAAAATTTAATTTCCTAAAAACCATCAGTTGCTGCTTTGTGATATAAAATTTTTCGGGATTATAAAATTTTACTGTATCATTGATTATGACTGGGAGATGCCCTGACGTCAGGGCAAATATATATGCCGTCACAAGTCGGCTGTATATTGCAGCAACAAACATTGAGCACATGATATCCTAGAAGATAGGTTTTGGTCATTTTTCCAAAGAAAATTATTAAAGAAAATCTAATATTCAAAACTTTTATTTTTAATTAGAATATTTATAATACTAATTATTATAATATTAAGAAAATTAATTACATTTATCATTAGAGACAATTGATATTGACGAAAAAATCGCCAAATAAGAATTTAAATATGTTTAACGCCTCTTACTTATTTACATTACAACATTTTAAGAAAGTCAGGACCGAGCCAGGATTTATTTCTTCTGCAATAGGTGCAGTAAAGCCTGGTTCTCACATGGCGATAAAGAGTTATATCTTACGAACGATGAGATTTCCCCGTCTAATATAAAAAAAAGATTTATTTTTTTTTTTTAGATTTAATTAAGTCGCTTTTATTTTTAATAATCCTGCAGTTACTACCTTTACAACTAACACTTTAAATATTACGTTTTAAATTGAAATGCTTGTCTTGTAAATTATACATCAAAATATAAACAAAGCGATTATATTGCAATTTTATATGTGTGTTTACAGTAAAGGTAGTTAGTTCATGAATAATTAATGATGATACTCCGTTTACACTTGAGTAAATCGTTGCGGATTCATTAGTAATTTACTACAAATAGAAATCGTTCCGGACAGCGTTTACACTTAAAATTCTGAATCGTTGCAGATTCAAAGGCACCGGATTCGTTTCTCAATGTATACTGTTGAAAGCGGGAATTCGCCACAGTTTCCATAGAGAGAGAGAGAATGTTATATTTAAGGTGGGGAACCAACAAATTGCCGAGACAATATTTCCAGATGGGCACACGTGGCGGGTCTTGGAGTACATAGTGCGCCCATTTGCGCCTACGAAATTCGCTCAACCAAACAACCAACCAATTTGAATTAGCGTTGCATTACGCAATAGGTTTTGCTCAGAAACTCAGAGATAAAATGGAAATAAATTTCCGCCAGAAGATGGAGTTGAACTCGTAAGCCTTCGCTCCGTAGTCGAACGTCCTACCACTGTGCCAACACGCCTAAATACATCAAATAAATAAATAAATAAGTACATCAAATGTGTTTGCAGTACACCTTGCATTTTTAAAAGATATATATGGATATCAGGAATGGTTGTTTGATTTATAAAGTGTTATAAGATGGAGAATTTACATTACTTTTTATTAATAATTGGAATAAGTGGAGCTATATTACAATTAATGCTACGTTTACACTTGAGTATTGTTGCGGATTCAGAAAATGTTGCGGATTCCGTTAAATATTTGAGCATGAATATTATTCTGTGTTCAACCGCTTACACTAGAGCATAGTTTTCTGCATATTTTATACTATTTCGACAGACTGTTCCGGATTTGCATTTTCTGCTGTTTACACTCAAAATTTACATTTCAAGAATGCTCAAATATAGTTGCAATCCATTGCAGGAATATTACTGTGATTTTTCTTTCTTTTTAAAGAGGTTCGTAAAGTAGAAATATGTCTTTAAAAAAAAAAAATATTATAAAATCTGAACAACCAAAACTACTTATTTGGACTGACGACGTAAGTCGACGCAAACCGATACAGGAATCGATTGGGAAAGTATAAAGGAGAAGTATGAAAGAAGACTCGCAGTATTTATAGAGAATCTTCCAGAAATAAAAAACGTTAAATATCCACATGGTAGTGGTGAATTTTCAAAAGAGAAAATAGCATCCAAAATAAAGCAAATTTGTGCAAAGTATAGGATATCATTAGATACAGGTCGTCAAAGTGTGGGCGGAAGAATTGTGGCTACATTCTTTGATATCTGTTCGGAGATATGGGCAGGATCCCCTGCTACTAATAGCATGCCAAGCGGCGTGGAAAGCACTGATACTTTAAATAACAACCCCAAATCTGTATTAGAATGCGAATTTATTGAGGACGCGTCAGAAGATTTCAACATTGATGACGACGAAAGAGCTATAAACAAACCGCAGCAATCATATTGTGATTCTTCATATTGTGAAACGCCATCTTCTTCTCCAGCGACTATGGGTTCTACTACTGCAGTTCCAAAATCAAGTTTTAGCTGAAAAGTTGTTTTGAATTATGATGACCATCAGCAGGTGGCACCTAAAAGGATGTTTTTTTTCTTTAGATATTCAACCATTCTTCCTTATTATTTAAAATTATATACAAAAATAAACGTGTATTTTTCGCCTCCAGATTTTAATTATTTTTAAATAGTTGTTCATTTGACCCGATTTATTCAAAAAAGTTAGTGTATACTTGTCTGTTTTTAGCGACTACATCATTGACAGACGTACTGTATCCGCCTGTCTGTCTAGGTGGCTTAAAACAATTTTCCGCAGCAACAGCTTTTTCTACAATATCATGCGATACAGATTCATTTCGTTCCTAGCAATAGTTATGCAGTATAAAGCAAGCCATTATAACAATAGTCACATCATTGATATCTACGTCCATTGCTCTATGCAAACATCTAAATCGGCCTTTTAATCTGCCAAAAAAATTTTTAATAGTCATTCTAGCACGAGACATACACAACCCAAAATATTATTCTCTCTAGTTTCTGCCCCCTTTCGGGTATTCTTTCATGAGAAAGGGAAGAAGTGGATATGCTGGGTCTCCTAGTATACATATGGGAACAGGGATTGCTTTGAATACAATAATTTTTTCACAAGGTGGAATTTCCCCAGATCGTAACATTCTATTTAAAAAATACGGGCGTCGTGCACACTTCCTGGCCACTCTTCCATGCAACAATATTTGTAATTGCAAACTGCTTGTACATTTATTGAAGTGTAACCCTTTCTATTAAAATAATCGGTATAGTTTTCCACAGGAAATTGGATTTCAATGTGTGTTCCATCTATAGCAGCGATACATTAGAGGAACCGGTGAACTTTATAAAATTTTGTTGCTAGCTCCTCTACCTCGACCACTGTTTTGGAAGTTTAATCAATTCATTACCTAAATTTTTAACTATGACGTTTGCTACCTTTCTTACAATAATAGAAACCGAACTTCTTGAAACACCTCGAACAACTTTACGATAACGCCCCTCGTCACTAATATAATAAAGAAATATCCCTATTTGTGCTTCTACTGAAATGGGTTGGCGAAGACGAGTGACTCTCCTCACCAGATATGTTTGCAATTTCTCACACAGTTCAAAAAAGCTATGTCAGGACATTCGAAAGTTGTGTTATTTTTACAAGGTTATAATTTTTTTAAATTTATGTCTGTAAAATTTCATAATCAAAAAGCTCCCAATAAAATGCTCTTGGACACCACACCTCTATAATAAGTCCAGATGTGAGATGAACGCACACCATTTTGAAATATGGCGTATTGTGATCGCACGCCACTCATGACAAGGCCTGTTACAGCATTGTCAAACGTTATAACCTCAGCAAGTTTGTCGAGTTGTGATGACAAAGACAAATAGTGTCCCAGTTCTCAATCGGTTTGGAAGGGTTGATACAAAAGTAAAGATGTATGGTTTGAGCTTGATGTGATTCCAAGACAAGAGGTGGGTTATCGCAGTGCGACCAGGCTAGGTCATTTTCTGGAGTGTGTACAACCAACTCACATCCAGTAAATATTTTCATGACCCACACCGTCTTACCGCTTCCACCATGACCAGTCAAATTCATACAAGCCGCAGTATCCGCAATAAGATCAGAGGGTAGCGGGACAGTCTTTCTTGCTTGCAATTCAAGTTACCCAGCAGGCTCGATCGTCCAACCTGCACCCTCAGAACATCTAGATATGGAACAAACTCACTTGTTTTTAAAGCGTGTTTTGCTTGTAACTCTCCCACTACGCTATAAAAGCTCCAAATTTTTGCCTTATTTTAAATCAGCTATTAAATCAGCTATTAAATCAGCTATCTACATATCATGTACATTTTCAATTTTTTGCTGTTCATTCGCACGCGCAAGAAAGACGCCACGAGAGCCTTAAGTTTTTCCACTTCGAGGCTAAAACAGCACTAGTCCCTGGGAGACACCATGAGACACCCTGGGAGACTCTCACTCAAAAGTATAAACCGCTATTTCCACTGATTTTCAACCGAATCCACCCACTATGGGGTGATTCTAACTAATAACAACAGATTCCATCCAATATTAGGAAATACCACTCACTACCTGATTCCACCACTTACCAGCTAATTCCACTTACTATTAGATGATTAAACCCAGTACAAAACAATTCCAACCACTTTCTGATGATTTCATCCACTATATACTTTATTAATTGACCTTTGATTTCAATTTGTACTGATTAAATCGTTAAGTGTTAAAGACTGACGACATAAAATTTATTTTTAGACAAAAAACTTTGAATCTATTTCTAACCTATAAAAAATTTAAATCGTACCGAAACAACATTCACCAACTATTAAAATGTAGCAAGCAATGAAACTATGCTACCTTTTATAACAATAACCTAAACAATATGAAAAGTAACTGGAAAGTCATTAAAGAATTTATAAATAACAAGCCCATAAAAGAATTAATGTATCAAGTTTGAATACAGTCAATAAAGTTATAACAAATGACCTTGCTATTTCTGAGTCTTTCAACAAATCTTTTGCAACTGTGGCGATTAAAATCTCTCAGAAAATGGTTTAATCAAAATAATTTTAAATTTTCCAACTGACCGTTGTGAAGCATCTTTTTTTATTAATATAGTTGAGGATAAATTATATAAATAATCCTTTTAGATTGGGAAAATTTCTGGTTCAAAATCCATCAAAGATAAGTACAACGCATTAAAGGAAGTAGGAAAAGGCAAGACGAAATCACAAGTGCTAAAAAGAATGGAATACCAATAAATACTTTATCTACCTGGCTAAAAAAACAAAGATAAAATTTTCGAAGCTGTGAATAATTGAAACGACTCAAAACGGCAGGGATTAAAACAGGGGTATGTTATGCAAACTTAGATCAAGCAATTTTTAAATGGCGTTTGATTGTTCGAGGCAGAGACGTGACTGTTTCTGGTTTAATTCTTAAAGCCAAGGCGATTAATTTTGCTGAACATTTCCATTTTTCTGACGGTTGATAGATCGCTGGAAGAAACTATAAAACTAGCCGTTTAAAACTGTCTCTTCTGAAGGCAATGCATTTACTAATAAAGTTTCGGCATCTTGGGAACAAACCACATTACTAACTATTTTGTCAAGCAGATCTATAACACTAACGAATTCGGTTTGTCTAGATACGAGCTCAGACAGATCTATAACACTAACGAATTTGGTTTGCCTAGATACGAGCTCAGCCAGATCTATAACACTAACGAATTTGGTTTGTCTAGATACGAGCTCAACCAGATCTATAACCCTAACGAATTTGGTTTGTCTAGATACGAGCTCAACCAGATCTATAACCCTAACGAATTTTTTTTGTCTAGATACGAGCTCACGAGCTCAACCAGATCTATAACACTAACGAATTTGGTTTGTCTAGATCCGAGCTCAACCAGATCTATAACACTAACGAATTTGGTTTATTTTACGTCCTTCAATCAAAAAAGTCCCTAAACCTGAAATGTTGTAAAAGGTGCTGGAGATAAACTTAGCTAGCTTCGTCTGATAGGAATGGCAGCAAAGTTTACAACTGGGGAAAGGTCACCTCAATTTGTAATTGGTAAGTCGAAAAAATCGCTATCTTTCAAACATGTAAAGCACCTGCTCTTTCGATATCGTCATCAGAAGAAAAGTTGGAATGACAGCATACTATTCCAGGAATGGATTCGCGAAATTGATTTGCACCTTATCAAAGAAGGAAAGAAAATTATTTTACATATTTATAATTGTGCAGCTCACCCATCCATTGAAAACCTCGTAACCTCGTTGAACTGATATTTCTACTATCCAAACAACCGAGAAGTTCAGCCCATGGATCAAGGTATAATTTTATCCCTGAAAACCCACTATAAAACATTTTCTGGTAAATAACTGATTGAGTACATAAAGACTGGCGGAACTCTCTATTCCAGACGGTCCGCAAATGATTGAAATCGCTTGGGGAAAAGTTACAGCTGAAACTGTTGTTAACTGTTTTGTAAAAGCTAGAATTTCAAAAGAAAAGTAATTAGAAGCCTTGTTAGATACTGATGACCCCTTTAAAGATCTCCAAAATCATTTTAATAGGCTTGCAGTCCACGTCCACGGATTCTTCCCAGAAAGAACCAACGCTAATGACATCGTTTCTGCGGAAGATTCTTATATCAATATTGAGCCAGTACTGATTGATGACGACGGTTTATTTGAAATTTTTGAAGGCGAAGATCACAGAAGACACAAAAGATGTTTCAAACGAACCAATTTAACCGAAATCTGGTGATATCCGAAAAGCCTTTATTATACTACGTGATTACATGTTTTTTAGTGACAAAGGAGAATGTCTCCATAAAAACATAAACAAAATAAGTGCAGTCGTTGATGAAGAGCTTTTGTTACAACTTAGCCGAACTGATAAAAGAAACTTCTTTCAGTGAAAATTGTAAAAAGTAGAAAAAAAGTAAAAAAAAAAAAAACGGAGAAAAATCGTTTTAAACGGGATTTTTTCTGACATTTGTTTAACTTAAGTCGAGGGTTCCTTAAGTCGAACTAATTCCCTCGGGGTTTGAATTATCGGGAGTTAATTGTATTACAATGTATAACCCTTTTCTTCTTTTCAAATCAGTTTCTTGAGAGTAGTCTTTCAAAAACGTCACTGTATAAAACAAATTTTGTTGTTCCTGCACTTACAAAGCTAGATTGAGGAAATATATCTCAGAAGATGTTTCAAACGAACCAATTTGTATTAAATTTGGTGATATCCGACAAACCTCTGTTGGTACTACGTGATTATATGTTGTTTAGTGACAAAGGAGAATGTCTCAATTGCCATGGATGGCTGAAAACCACGTGTCAATAATAGTTTTATATAATCTTTGCTTATAATTATCCATGTAAGGTTGACACGAATTTAAAGTTGTTTTTCGTTCTTTTATATGGTTGTAAATATTTCAAATTTTCCTCGCGAAACATAATTTTGAAAACATAACTGAAACAAGCAGTCGAGCTTTCCAAACAGGCTGTACGAGTTTTTAAAAGTATCAAAATTATTCATCATCTTCATTACTAGCCACCCTCGCACAGACCTAGCGAGCATTGACACAAAAATAAAATTAAGATAAAAAAACTCATTAAAAAAACTCGATATCCACAGCTAATTTATCAAAAATTTTAATCTTAACTAATCTCAGCTCTCAAAAACAGCCAACGAGGTATATACCTTGTTAACTGCAAATGTAGATCACGATATGTCGGCGAAATATGTGGTTTAGCTGATAATCCAATGATACTACATCAAAAATCTATATCTCAAGAACGCTGAGGAAATTTTAATTTAGCTGAGCATGTTCACACTTGAAACGAGATAGCGTTAATGCAATCTCAGTGGAACCAAATTTCTTAAAACGAGCTATCAGCGAATCTTTAGAAATACCATGTCTTGAAACAGAGCCTAATTCAGCGTAAGGAATGAATCGTGGTATTGGCGATACGTCAAAACAAACACGTAGAAGCCTTTCTTTCGCCACTGGAAAAATAACGAGGGGAGCCTACGAAGGTGGAAAAACTCCTATAAGACTGGCGCTAACAATATCGTAGCTTCAAAGAGTTGATTTTTAGATTGAATAATGATACCAACGATTAGGTGTCAAAAATTTTCTTATAACTTGTAATAAATAAGCATTTCGTCTAAATTAATACTTTCCTTCATCATTATAATTGTATTAAACCATTATATATTATTTGTGATGTTCAAAATATACAACAATAAATGAGATACAAAAAAATGAGATACAAAAAAAAGTATTTAAAATTTACGGTTAAAGACAACAATAATGTTTTAATTTGCAAAACAATGCAACGCGTTAACACCATGGAGAATAAAATTCATTTTAAAACATCATGGTAGTGCAAAAAAAAAATCAACAATAAGATATAACAAAAGATTTATATAAATGCAGAAAAAGAATTAACACCAGTTTTTGTTGTCCCCAAACTTGAAAGCAGTGAGCGGTTAATGAGATGGAAATAAAAAGAAAAATCGAAATCGGAGTGAGTTTCTGCTAACAAAGTGACGTACTTTTGAAATTATAGAATCTGATCAATTTAGTTTTCAAATAAGTTCCTTAATGTGTGGCTGAAAAGATAGACGATCATCAAGTAAAACTCCCAGATACTTTATAAACATGTTTACCATTTAATTTGATAACGAATTGATCAAAATTAAGCACTTTTCTAGGAATACGAAAAATAGCAAATTTAGCCTTGCTTATATTCAGCGAAATGCGATTAGAATTTAACCAATTAGTTATTCCTTTAAGATCATAGTTTACTTTCTTATATAAAGTTTTGATGAATCAATACACAAAAGATTAGCAAAAAGATGGAACATAGAATTTTTAATAGAATAATTCAAATCATTTATGTATATTAAAGATAAAAGAACTGAACCTTGTGGTACACCAAAGTTTAAATTTTCAAAAGAAGATTTAAATCCATTAATTATAACAAATTGTTTGCGATTGGCTTGATAAAAAGAAAACCATTTTCCTCCGATGAGAGAAAAGTATGAAATAAAAGCATTTGCAAGCTGTCAATAATCTGTTATTGATAACCCGTTGCTGACCGGGCTAGCTCGCTTCTGCCAGCCATTTATTAGAGAAACTGTCGAAAGAATTTATTAACTTTATTTTCAGTAGCACCACTGCTGACAGTTGCTGTCATATCAGTAGGGATATGAATCATCCGTCTAATCTAATAGCTAGAGGAGCAAAAACGCAACTTCCAGTCGAATTTCAAAACTCAAAATGGAGAAAGATTTCTTTTGTTTGATAGCGGTATTGAAGATAATGTAAGTTAAAATCCACTACCGACCAGGTCTTTTGACTTCTGGCCGAATCGGAGGATTGGTACAACGATGGGACGTTCAAAGTTTGTCTGGATGTATTTTTCCAAGTTTACACGGCACACGCAATAGCAAATGGAAGAACGATTCCTTGCGTTTACGCACTGCTCTCAAACAAAACGGGTGCAACATATTTCATCGAATTGCGAAATCGACTGCCAGTTCCAGGGAATCATCCACGTTCAATATTATTTGATTTTGAGATTTCTGCAATAAGTTAAGCTAGTCGTTTATTTCCAAACGCTGATATGAATGGGTGTTTTTTTTGGTCTAACAAAAAATGTTTTGAAAAAAAATACCAGCCGCTGGTCTGCAAGGCCGATATATGGAAGACTAAGTGGTTGCCCTACACTTTAAAATGATATCAGTTTTTGCTTTTATAGTCCAACAACACGTTGTCGAAGTTTTCGAGAGACCGGCAGACTATGTTCAACAAACCTACGATGAAGATGCTGACGCAGTTATCGACTATTTCGGAGACACTTAAATTGGCAAGTTTCATCTAAATAGCCCTCGAGCAATACCAAGTTTTGCTATCGAAATGTGGAACATGTTCCACAAAATTACTGAAAAAATTCCAAGAGCTAACAATAATATTGAAATTTTGCACAGTCAAGTAACTGTCCATTGTTGAACCATGAAACAATCAAGGCTTAAAAACTTTTATTCTTTGGATAAAATGAATTTGCAGTCCACCTTCAGGTGAAAAATGAATTTGCAGTCCACCTTCAGGTGAAAAACGAATTTGCAGTTCACCTTCAGGTGAAAAATTTAGAAAAAATGTCCATGTGATTAAATATCGCCATGTTGTAGATTTCGAGATTGTAATACTTTTCTGGGGGAGCAATTTTCCGAGGGAAAGTTTTGCTGTTACGCTAGGACATAACTATTGTTTAACAAAATGAAATAAAAACACATAAAAGATCAACTGAAATGTAACATTTTAAAAATACCTAAAAGCCTTATAAGTAAAAAAGAAATTAAGGCGTGGAAGTTTATATTTATCTCAAATAAGATTATTATAAGATAAGTTATTGATATTATTATTATATATTATTATTAATAGATTTTTTAGTATTAACAATCCCACAGCTGTTATCATAACCAACATTTTAGATATTACAATTTAAGCGACATGCTTGTAAACAAAATAAAGGTTTTGAGAGAGAGGACTGGTGGTTCATGAAGAATTAATGAATTAGGTCAAATTGAAGTAAACATCTTAGTTGCTAAGAAACAAAGTAATTGGTAGACAAAATAAATTGTTTCTTCATGCCGTGGTAACGTCTTTATTTTTAAAAGTGCAAGTATTGCTTTTGTAAGGTTATTATTTTATTCTTATTTTTTTAATTTTCTCGTCTTTATTTCATCCGTAGAAAATACTATTGCATTGGTAGTTTTGGTAGGCAGCTTTTTGGATTGCACTGGTAAAGAGCAATGAAATTTTCTCTGGCAAGCGTTACAGTGAGCGTGATTGCGCTGGCCTCACGAAAAGGCCTGAGGGAATGAAAAATGATTAAAATTATTAATATACAAGTTGTTTTATCTTTTATAGGTCAAAACTATACAATTTTAGAGCAATCTGAGGCTATTCTAGAGCAATATTACAAAAAAATTGAGGCCATTCGGCCTAAAATAGAAATTTCTAGCTAACACCCTAACTCGCTATATTATCTTAATAGTGAATATACACAAATCAAAGCCAATACAAAGGGTAACAGTGTCCTCTCTTGACACAGAGAAGACTTAAACATGCAATTTTAAGTTAAAGTAACAATTCCTGAGGATAAAAAATTTCATGGAGTGATATAACCGTGAGTGGCGTTATTTCCTTTTCTGCCCCCGCCCCTATAAAACTTTTGATATATCTCAATATGATCATGGAATGTTTACAATCTTATACTCGTGTATAGCTAGTAAAAACCGTCCATATTATTGTGCAGAGTCTTGGAGAATAACATGGCTGATAAAAAGATGCAACTAATGAACTAAAATGGAATAAATATATAAAGTTACATTCTTTATGGATAAAATTCATTTTAGCACATAAATACTAGAACTAACTAAGTATGGTAGAGCGAAAAAAAATTGAAAAAATTCGATATATGAAAAGTTTTATAGGGAGGGGGGGGGGTGGCAGAAAAGAAAATAGCGCCTTGTTTTGGTACGTTTGTACAAAATATATAAAACATTGTAGTTGAAAAAAAAATAAAAATAAAGTTCGCTATTTTTAAAATTGTGATAGTGTCATCTTATGAAACAAAAAACAAATCTAAGATTATTCTCAAAATTTTGGCTTCATTCATTTAGAATTAACTGGAGAAATAAAGGTTAATTTAACAGATTACTTACTTTAGGTTTTAAATGATACTTGTCAAGGATAGCTTCAGCACTTATTAAGAGAACAGTTTTCGTTTTATTGAGAACATGAGAAAACACAGCAATCCCAACTACATGTATTAAAATTTATATATTTTCAGAAATTATAACCGTATCAAATTTTATGGCATAGGCGTAAATATTCTTTTATTATTATT
>JAUZNK010020936.1:0-20834 GCA_035046665.1 Euphysa ruthae
ATCATAAGATAAAGGAGCATATACATTTATTCAATCTACAGATACGTGTTTCGCTGTACAACAGCTCATCAGTGTAGTTTGGAACACACTCTATATAAATTATAGGTTCAGTTTTAACCACAAGCATTTCGCTTGAGCAACTCACTTGTGGCGCGAGTGAACTATAATTGTATATAAGAGTGAGTGAAGTCATATATATATATATATATATATTTTTAATGTGAACTTATAGTATTTGGAATGAAATATAATTAGAATTTTTTTTCTTTTTCTTGGTTATTTTTTGATAACAAATTAAATTTGCAATAATCTGATAGAGAAACTTGAAAATTTTTTTACACAATATAGATTGGAAACTAATAAAATGATTATAAACATTTGTGAAAATTTTACTTCTGTGGCTTTATATCAATATTTTAAAACAATAACATGATTTTTTTATGATTAATGAGCATCCTTACTCATTATTTTTCAAAAATATTCTAACCCTGTTTCTACTGCACCCATGCTTATTCGGTTTACATGAAATGTTTTGAGCAAATTTAGAATACCTACCAAAGTACGCATTTATTGATTTGAATTTATCATGCAAAGGTTTTATCATTTTAAAACCTTTAAAACACAGGCTTATTTGCCTTTAATATTCAGATATTTTCCTTGAAAATTGTTGGATTGAAAGCATTTATGCAAATAAAACAAGAAATTTTTGTTAACTAACTTGAGAAATGTACTACATAATATTTGGTTATTTTCTTTAAAACTCTGGTCCATTTTAAAAAAAAGATATTAGTTTTCCGATTGCTACATTGCTGACTGGCAGAAAGGAGTCCGAAAAATTTGCTAGCAACTTAGAGAGCTGCTCATCAAAAATTCAGCTGTTTCATCAAAAATTGTTAAATGGCGATGCAGTTGTATTATCACGTACCTCTCCATAAGATAAAGTCATATGGTATCTCTGGTCAAGTTCTGAATATTAGTCAATCTTTTTGACAAATAGAAAAATAAAGGTAGTTCTCAATAGCCAATCTTCGAACTGTTATTCCATAAATTCTGGTGTCCCTAAAGGTTCTGTTCTGGGACCTACTCTTTTCTAATTATTTGCTTGATATTATTTTTTCCGAAAAGAGCATTTATAAGGTACAAATTAGTATTTCCTGACTAGATTTTTCATAACATAACTTTGAATAAATCAGTTTATTAAAATATTTCAACAATAAACCAAACAATTAAAGATATGAACGGGGCTTTTATATTTTCTTTAAACAAGACCATGTTTTTAAACCGAGATGCTTTTTACAAAACAAACTTTTTATTTTAATTATATCAAGACAACTTTCATACAGATGCATTATAGAAACAAAATGGTGATCTTAACCAAACTACTTCAAATTAAATAAATTACAACAAATTATATACAATAACAAGACGAATTATAAAAGGCACCAATTGAAAAATACATACCTAATGTATTCAAAGTTAATCTCATTGCATGATTCCGTTGAATGGACGTATTTGTGTGGGTATAAACACATTGGTATTTGCCTTGATCTGAAGATTTTGCTTCAAAAGTAAGTACATCATTAAAATTACTATCTTTTGTTTTTTGGAACCGGCTTTCATTTATATCATTATCTTCCTTGAGCCAACGTAATGAAAAATCAACTGGATATGCTAGAGGAGGTTTACATGCAAAAGAAACTGTTCTTTGACCGTTAATGTTATAGAAAGATTTGTCAACATCGGCAAACTGAAAGGTTTCTCTGACAACTAAAAAAACCTTTTTCATTAAAATGATAAAATGTGATGCAGTTCAAATGAATTATACTAAACATGTTACATCGACCTAATCAATATTTATATAAGAAGTGTCAAGCTTATGTCTTAATTACTTGATGATTTTTTTCCAGGATGACTGTGTTTTGTCTGTGTTTTGTGTTTTGTTTTGAAAGCAAAAAAACAACCTTTTTAGGCCTCTGATATTCTCTATAATTCTCAAGCTTCATGGAAAATTTTAAAAGGATTAAATAAATATATTTAATTATATAATTATATTAGTATAAATATAATTTATTAAAGAATAGTTAATTAAATAATAAAGAAAAAGAACAAATGGTTAATAAATAAAAAAGAATCATAACAATTTAGAAATGTTTTTTGGGCTTAAAATGACTAAAATGACTTAAATTTAAAAATACTCAAATAACTTACATAAGATTTTAACTTGTAATAAATTACTTTGCATGCTACCCACTGTATTCCTTCCAATGCATTTATAATTTCCTGCGTGAGTTGAGGCAAATGTATCTGTGAGAATTAAAACTTGATCATTGTTCTTAAAAACAAATTTACTGCTAGCAAAAATCCGTGAGTCATCTTTAAACCATTCTACAAATACCCATGGTAAACCAACAAAATCGCACATAAGGTCAATGCTCACACTCTCCTTCAGTAGTACTGAGTCAGGTAGATTTTTGATTAAGATGGGACTCATTCCTGTAACAAAAATTAAAAGGGAAATTATTAAAAAAAAAAAAAAAAAAAATACAAACAAAAAGCCCTCTACCTAACCATATTAAATTAGGTGACTGTAGCTCAATGGTTAGAACACTGGTTTTTTAAAGCAGAGGTTGGGAGTTTGAATCTTCCCATGGATTAAATTGAATATATTTGTTTTTTCCACATTATAAAATTTACTATTTCATTTCGCTTAACAATAAGGAGCGACTCCCTTATACAAAAACTATTAAACAAATATAATTTATTGCAATCAAAGAAAAAAAAGAAAAAGAAAGTAAGAAGAGTAAATGAAAAGACAAGGAATAAAATTTGACTAATATATTACATTTATTTCAAAACAGTTTGAAGAAGTTTGAACTTTGCTTTACTCAAACTTTAAAAGTTATTCTTGGTTTTATAATTCATATTTTTATATGTTTAAGCAGATTTCCACAAAGAAATAATTTTGGTTATGTTTCAGATGTGCCAGATTCACCCCAAATTTGATTACAGTATTTCATATGAGATGCAAAGATCGAAAGGTAAAGACTTCATTATATTAAAATGTGCATAGTGCCTTATTTTTGAAAGCATGCTATTTGCTCTCATGAAGACAATCAAATTGATTTTTATTTATTTGATAGGTTATCTAGTGATAGATTAGATTATTATAACCAAATTAGAGAAGCTTTGGGACAGTATGGAAAACTATAATTTGTCAGTTCTTCTTTTCTTATACTGAAAAGACTTAAAAAAAAATTCTTGAGAGAATTTAAAAGAGTACAATTATAACTAATTATAATATATATATATGTTATAAATATGTTTATCTGAAAATTTATATCAAATTAGCATGGTCAGTAATTATTCTATAGCATGAGTGTAAAAAAATTAAGTCATGGTAATACAATTTGTATCAATTAACACGTTTGTTGCTAATAATATTTTGCATTACATTTTGCTCAAGCCCTAACGACAAAACTTCAATTACTAATATAGCATAAGGCAGTGTTGTTTTATTTTAGCCTGACTTATGTTTTAGTATTAAACATTGCATTTGACTCCTTACTCCTGGCGTTAGAAGGTTGATCTTTCACATATTAAAGTCAATCTCACATATAAATGTTAAACAGCTGATATCAAACTTAAAATAACTAGTATAAATAATAAGAAACATTACCTGTCATATTAGCCGTGGCTGTCTTACTCTCTACTCCCTTTCCATCAGTTGCCTTTATTTCAAATGTATATAAAAAAGTTGGATCAACATCATTCATCTGATAGAAACTGTCTGTTGTTTGTATTGACTTCACAATTTGACCTGCAGCTTTGATGTTAACTGTGCTGTTTATATTAGCAATACTAATGCTCCAACTTAATCTGATTGCAACCGGAGATACCAATTCAAAAACAATATCATAAACTTTTGGTGCAACTGAACAGTAAAAAATAGATTTAATGACTGGAGCCCTCATATTTAACAGAGCATTGATAATTAAATTACTGATTTAAATTATATTGAATACTAAATAGACCTTCATCCAACCCATCCTTTAATGGGTAGATATCTAAAAAAAAAGTATTTGGTGCAATAACCTAAGCATATTTTTTAAAAAATCACATTACTGGAACTTTGATTCTAGCATTTTCGATATAAAAGAAAAATTAGTTCGATCTTGACCAAAAGTTTATATCTGCTTAAAAAAAATATATTCAACAAAGCAGGAAAAATTTTTTTAAATAATGGAAAATTTTATGGTCATGGAAAAGTTAAATACCCCGTTATGGTGATTATGGTCAATTCTAAAAGATCAAACAAGATGTAGCACATGTCCCAACACCCCAAGTACAACCTACAAAAGAAATCTACAAAGTACCTATAAGTAAAACAAGAGACTTATAAATACCACAAGAAGCCTAGAAAATACCTACAAGTATAACAAGAAAACTATTAGTACTATTAGAAACCTGAAAAATGCCTTCAAGAAGAACAAGTATTAAGAGAAACATACAAAATACATACAATGTAGAACAGGATAATTGCCAGTACCTTAAAACCATTATAAAGAATAATAATCCTCAACTATATGTCCAGCAGTACGATCATAACCTTATAGTGATATTGTCGCAATTGACAATTTTAATATTTAAACATATTTTCACATTCCTGAATTTATTGTTTTCTATGAAACTGTTTTGATTGGTTAATATTCAGTTTCGTGATTTCATTCTTTAGATAAAATCAAATTTAATTTTCTATCATTTTAAACTTTAATGCCACTGATAAGTTTTATTAGCCAAGATAAAACACGAGATATCGCAACATTAAAATTAAAAATCCTTGTTTATCGTTTACGCCTACGTTTTCCTTCTAACTTTTCAGTAAAAACCTTGTGAGTTGAAGCTAATCCCTAATCTTGTCTTGAGAGCATCACTTGTTAAATAAAGTCATAAATAGTTAAAATTTTTAACATAAAACCTTTATGTGGATTACAGCCATTTTTTATTTATTTTATATTTATATTAAATGTTAACTATAAGAAATATGAGTCCTTTGTTCACACTAAAACATGTGTGAATTCTAAAAGTTTCAAGAATTAACTTATTAAGAAAAATTTATGATTTCATCTTTTAAATAAATTTTTCAGACCAACATCTGTTGACAAGATATTGTTGAGATCAAACTACGCAAAAAAATCACAAGGACTAGAAATTTATTGTTCAAGAAAAATCACTTTTTCACAATATTTGACAAGCTTTTTAGTCCTAAATTTCTCACAATGATCAATACGCTTAAGCCATATTAAGTTCATAAGATAAAAGACCTCTTACATGATTCAATAAAAAATTATGAAAAGCTTAATTTTAGAATTCAACTTGATCTGAGAAAAGAAAGCAAAATTTGTTATTCTTCAAACTTCATGCAAACTTAAAAAAAAAAAAAAAAAAAAAAAAAAAAAAAATGAAACTTTTTTCCTTCAAGAGTAAAAATCACCAACTGAACAGAAAGAAAATTATAAATAAAACAATACACACAAACCTGAAATAGATAATTTCATGGTGTGTTGTTTATTTCCAGCAACATGTTCATAAAAACATATGTACTCTCCAACATCTAACAATTGAGCTTCAAATGATAGTTTATCTACCCCTGCTTGCATTGTTTTTTTAAATTTAACATCGCTCAGCACAACATTGTTCTTTTTCCATATAACAGGCTTGAAAGCAGGAAATGATAAAGGAGGTTTACATGAAAATGATACATTCCGTTTACCATCTACATCCACAAACGTTTTATCAGAATCAGCATATTGGAATTTTTGACGAACATCTTTTTGAAAAAGGTATAAATCAATATAACTACCAAATTATATTATTATCATTAAATTGAATTATAATATATTTAATTATTAAAAAATAATTGTTCGCCTTCATCTTAAATAACCAAAAAGAAAGGATTATCAATATACAGGTATTTTGAAATATTGGCCTAACATGTGAGTTAGCAAGTCAACAGGTGTCCCAGTAATGAAGTTATCTTGCATTGTTATTCTGTATTGAATTTATTAAGAATTATACATCTTCATTGCACAGCAAAATGTTAGATATCTATTTCTTCCATGAAGAAATAGATATCTAACATAAGTATTTAATTATCCAACAAAAATTGATTGTTTTCTTCTGTTAAGTGGTCTTTTTAAAAATATTCTTCCTCTAGTGATTTTTTGTAAAAATACATTAAATTTTCATAGCCAAAGAAAATATGGCATGAAGAAAATTTTGCAACTGCATGGTTAGAATAAAAACCAAATTTAAGGTTCTCTGAAAAAATTAAAATACATTAAAACAATAGAATAATGAAACTGTATTGAGAAATCTAATACATTCAATCTGGGAAAAAACTATTGGAATTTTATAACATAAAACACAGCGTTAAGGGCTACTAAAGATAAAAACAGAAAAGCAGTATAATACACAAATTTTAAAAAAATATAAAATTCCTCTACATACTTCTCTTATTTTGTTGCTGACAATTCCATACAATAGAAATAAATTAAAAAGTTAGAATAACTTACAAATTACATTGAGTTGAGTCAGCGAACTTTGAGTGGTCCCTGCCGAATTTGAACCAACACATTTATATGTTCCCTGGTGATCTCCATTAGAAATTGCAGATAATTTCAGTTCGTGTGTATCTTGGGAAATTTTAAATATTGAACTTACACCAATTACAATGTTGTTTTTATACCATTTAACATTCACCCATGGCACACCTATAAATCTGCAAGTCATAGTCATATTTTCACCTTCCCTTGGTTGAGGAGTATATATAGCAGGAAGATCTGGACTTATTACTGGAGCCAAGGCTATGAAATCAAAGGAATGAGAGAAGTTAAAAATTGTGCATCTTATGCTATTATCAAGCATCAATTTTTGACTAAAATCTGCTCAACATAACAACATATTTAAACCTTACACTCTGAGATGTTTTGAAAATATTCCACAAATGAGTGAACAAATTCATATAAAAAGGTTTAGTTATTTGAACTTTTTCTATACGTCTTATTCTTATTCGAGAAACTTTGAAATGTTTGAACAAAATTTGAACAAGTTCATTTCAAGAAAAATTTTTTTTTCAGTTAAAGAAGAAAATTTATTTGCCTAAAATTTTTTGCCTATACTAAAAGTTTATTATAGCAGAAGCTTCCTTTAAAACATAAAACTCCTTTTACACATAATGGAAAAGCTCTCTTGATCTGCTAGAATATTAATCAATCCTATCTTTTGTGCACATTTTAATCAGTCCGCTTTAATCTTCTGACCACTTTAAGTGCTCTACCATTGCCTGCAAAAATTAAATGATCTACCACCTTTGATGAACCAAACAATAATTTGATTGAATAAATGCTTTTATTAATGACTCTTCAACTTTAAAGTTTAAATTTTAATTTTTTTCAGGGATTCTTAAGTACTTTGAAATGTTCAGTTTATATTAAAAAGAGTAAAAAATAATTATGAATGCTTTCTATTTTGTTGAAAAGTCTATTTGTTTAAGTTTTAAATTATGAAGTAAAATGTAAAACAGGTTTTAATTTTGAAAATCATGACATAGCAATTATGATATCCATACATTTAGTAACACATTTTCTCTCATGACTTGAAAATTATTGATTTGCTTTAATTAGTAAACATCACTTTAAAATAATTGACTTAAATATCTGGGAAAAATTTTGAAAGAAATTTGTAAAAAAATTATATCAAAATTATATCAATGTAAAAAAGCATTCCTCGTGATATTGAACTAGTCAATGTGCTGAGGAATACCTGTATAGGAACATGCAACAAAATAATTTTAAGGCATTTTGTTATTTGTAGGCTTAAAGAAAATGTTGCTATGACCATTTTTATAGGGCAACCCATCATTGATTAAAATCTTTTTTAGTATTATTGACAAACACATAAGACACAAATATTAAAAATATCAAATTTATAAAATATTTTAGCAGAATTCTATATAAATTTTTAATTAGAATAATTACATTTAGGAGTAAAAAAAAAAAAAAAAAAATAAAAACATTCTTTATTGAATTCTTTGAACTTAACAAATTCAAAAATTATTTTTAAAACTGACAATAACTATAAAATCTAGAACGAAACTTAAATTACACATTGCAAAGTACAATGAATAATGCAGTCACCATTTTTGCTTACATTACAGTGCTTTTTTTGCTAATTGAATAAAACTTGTGGTGTACTTAGGAAATGAAATATATGAATATCAAAAGGAATTTTTTCCATAATGTCATATTCTAAATGAATCCAGACGTTTATGAAAAAGAGCATTTAAAAAAAGATAGTTAGATGACGAACACTGAATTCAAATTACCTTCCATTGTCTTAGATAATAGGTCACTCTGCAAACCACCAGCAAAGCTCTGAATAGTAATAGTATACAATTTGCTTTGCAGGCCTTTAGCTTCAATTGAATCACGTGATGTTTCTAGCGATTGGATGATATCTGCACCAAAAAAAATTTTGACTTTTGTGTTAATGTCCTCAATGTTTGTCTTCCAACTTATAATGAGACTTGTCGGAGATAACAATTTATATGTCAAATCTGATACAGTAGGCTTTTCTAAATACAAATTTATAATATGTAATTATAATAAAAGTATACAGTAAATTACAATATATTTATTTAATTCGGAGATATTTTAATAAGTAAAATAAAATTATAACATTTGACAAGCCTGGGTAAAACAAAAGAAATTTATAATTTTGAAAGGTGTTAAATATAATAATCAAGTGAAAGAAAAAAAATTTTGAAGAGTAGAAACCAAATATTTGAAATATTTAAAATTTAAGCTAATTCTAAAAAAAGTACATCCTGAGTAATTGAAAATGAGTGTAATGAGTGGGTACGAACCAAAATAAAAAATATTCTACCATAAATAGCTTCAATTTAGTTATGATACATATCAGCATAGCAAATATGGCAATATAGAAAATACAAGTCAAATAATTCAATACCCCTAACTGTCTATGCAATTGATGCATGTATATAAGAAAATGAGTATTGATACATTCTTTTCTTACTACTTTATTTTCTAAGTACTTGTTTGGATTGCATATTAAAAAGTACATTTAATTATACATATACATGTTGAAATTTTAGCCCTGGTATGAGATTAAAATTTTGGTCCATGCCAAATTATTTCACCTTTTTAGTTAAATCTAAAAACTAAAACTAAAAAAAAAAAAACAGAAGTATTTTGAGAAATCTTAATAAGTCTTATTTCTAGTCAATTAATCCTTTTTAATGACTTTTGATAGCTCAATACAAAAAATAACATTTTAGCATAAAATTTAAATTTAATTTAAATTAAAATATAATTTTAAAACTAAAATTTAAAAAAAAAATATTGAGACCTGAAATATGTGCCAGAATTGAAATAAATAATTTAGTTTTTCATTATTCAAAAGTAATTTATATAAACAAAATGGATTTCTAAAAGTTTTTTTGAACAAAAAACAAGGCTTCTAAATAATATCAATATGAATGTGTAATGATTTCCCACGGAAATATTTTACACATTTTTTAATCAACCATTTTCATCAGTCATTGCTATGTCAACTGCCAACAAAAGAACAATAAACAACTTGACGGAACGATATAAAGATATTTTCAAGATTTTTATAGGTTGGTTTTAACAATAGAATCGTTTTTGAATGGTCATTTTTAAATAATTGGCAAATTTGCAACAATCGAATGCATATGGTCAAGAAATGTTTAAAACAAAAATAATTTTGGTTTTTTATGTTTGTTATATTTGTGTTTTCAACGAAACAGCTAGTTTTGTATGTTAAACATGCTAGAATGCCACATTTTTGCAAAATATTATGCCCATGATCCAAATAAAAAGATTTTTAACTTTTTTTAACAAAAGTAATAAATCAAAATTATTCAGCCTCACCTCCTTTAATAATCTTTGTTAAGGCTAACTTATATCTTTTGTTAAAGCCCATAATAGGATTGTACGCGGCACACCCGATTTCACTACCAATATAGTTTGATGCGCCAATAACTTTAACCGAAAAAAATTTCTTTCCATTTTGTTCAAAACCATCTTCTCTAATAACTGTTGTACTGTATTTTAAAAATTCCTCAGTACCATTGCTCCAAAGAACTTTAGCAGTGGGGTTGCTTAGGGGAGGTATACATAACACCCGAATGTCACTGACACCATCATAAACGCCAATGGTATTTTTAATATATTGAAATTCATTTGCAAAATCTAAATTGAAATAATCCTAAATATTTAGTATTTAAAAAAGTTTTTTAAAATTGAAATTATTCAAAGGAAAAAGGCAAGGACACTCTTTCATTTAAAATCATGTAAAAAAAAAGAAGCTATCATACCTTCACCAACATTACTATCATCATCACTTTTTATAGCATTTTATAGTATTTTAACATTTATTTAATTAATTACATACATACATTTATTTATTCACTTACATACCACAGTTACCTTTCCCTTCTCACTCATTGCAGTGCCATATTCATTCGTTGCAGTACAGTAATAAGTCCCTTCATGCTTATCTTTTCCGTGGGCTATGTTAAGAAATGTCAAATTACCATCAGAAGTTTGGGAGAAGCGAGAATCTGTTGAAGCTATTATTGTTTCATCTTTGTACCAAATGACTGTTGCAGTTTTATGTGATTGACTTTGACATGGCAAATAAAAGAAAGTTAATTCTAAGATATTGTAATTTGATTTAGGGCCATTTACCACTGAAGGAGGAAGATCAATAGCTGAAAAAAAGAATAAATGATACAGTAGATATAGTTTGCTTAGAGAAATTTAATAAGTAAATGCACCTGTTTTTTTTTGAATTTTGAAATTGAAGAATCGCCTAATGTTGAAGAATAAATATTAAAGAAAATTTTTGATTATGTATCTGAATAACATCGATATAATTCTAAAAATTAAAAATGAGTGAAAAAAAGAATAAAATAACAGAAAAAAAAAAAAAAGGTTAAATAAATCTTTTATTAACTGTAATTTTTCTTTACCAAAACAAATATTTTTATACTTTGTTATTACTCAAAGGAAATTATGCCTCAAAGACAATCTATCACACTGTTGCCCAGAATTACATTGTATAAAGTACAATTTCAATGGAATATTTGGCAAAATAAGTGATATCTAAACACGTCCCACTCATTATCATTAAAAATCATTTAACAAGTCATTGTACAAGAAGTCCTAACAAATCTATTAATAAGAAATCTTATGCTATCTGAATATATAAAACAACAACAAGACATAAATTGTTGTGTTTCTGTATCAACTACATAGCACATCGTTTTGATATTATCATAATCTCAAATATTTTTTAATGACTTTATTAGCAGTTTCATACAAGTAAAAACTAAGAATAAACCGAAGCTGTTCATTTTCATAAACAAATGCTATTCAAGCATATGACCAAATCAATTTTTACTTCAAACTCTGAAGGAAATAATTAAAGAGAAAATACATCTGGAAATGGTCAGTTAGGACTAAAATATTTGGCATTCAGAAATTGTAACTAAATAACATGATACAACCCACACATAAATAAAAGAAACATGACATTTGGTGATAAAAAGGCATAATTTAGTACGATTACGATTTAGTATATTTTTATTTTTTTTGAAAAGAACATTTTCCTGCCCATACATAAACCAACTCCAGTGACAACTCATACTTGACCATTGACTATATATTTTCCAACACCATGCTAAAGGAAAGTTTTGTATCGGGTATAAATAAAACTGATATATCTGATCACTTTCCTAAAAAATACAATACAATTTTAAATTTAAAAACATAAAATAAACATACGGATTTTATGGGATATTTGTTGAGACCATGCACTTGCTTGATTTCCATGATCAAAACATCTAATTCTAAATCTATATAAAACATCAATTTTCAATCCAGAAACTGTCGCTTTTCTTCTAAAATATTTTTTATCTGTGAATTCACCATTTGAACGTATAACCAACACAGAACCATTCGGTTCCATTTGTTCAATATCAAACACTGCCAAATCTTTTCGAAAGTCAAATCCAATGTCAGCTAATTTTGAAGAAGATGCAGGTGGTTCCCATTCAAATGAAATAGTACTGGAAGTCTGGGCCACAACTTTAAAATAAGTGATTGGAGGTGGAGCAGCTAAAACAAATGAAAATGCAAAGAACTTTATGTAACGCAACACCAAATATCAGAAATAATACAATTTTAATACAATTTTTCAATAAAATTTTTGGTATTAAGGTATAGAAACCTGAATAGTAAAATAAATTTTAAGTCATTTACAAGAATTTTTATTGGCCAATAAAATATCTATGAATACTACTAAACTGCTGCCTCACCTCCTAAACTAAAAATTCATTTAAATATCAAAAATCTTATCTCTATGAAAATATTCAGACCTCTTGCAGTTATGTGCAAAACTGTACTTATTTATTTTTTTTCAAGATTTCTTTGGGAATGATACCATTCTCTGTATATATGTCAATATATAATATATACTATATATATATATATGTTAATAATATATATATATATATAATATAATAATATATATGTTATCTTTTTCAAAGTTATTATTCATGTACATAATATAAAGATAAAACTGTGTTGATGTAATAATTGACGTATTAATGTAACAAGAAAATATCGAGGCCTGAAATTAATGTTACTTTTTAGGATAACGTATTATTGAAATAAACTGCAAAACATCCTTTTTATTCAGAAAAGATCATTTTTCTCTGAGAAAAGTAGTATTTTATTTGCTTTTTAGGTTCACTTTAAATTTTGCTAAAGCGCTTGAGGTACAAAGTTGTAAGAATTATTATTATTTTTTTTTTTAAACTCTAGTCCCTTTTTTTGAGCACAATTAAATTATTTTAGAGCAATAAAAAAAAAGTGAATTTTATTTTATTTCATTTAAAAATTTCTATCAAATATATCACCTGCCAAAGCAAATGTAAACTTTGTCAACACCCTTCCTCCCAAGTTTGAAGCTACAAGAGTATAGTTCCCTTCTGAAACAGCACCAGGATTATATATGTCAAGTGAATTGAAGATCTGACCTGAAGGTCCTCGATATAAAGTTAACTTATGTCGAGGAAAATTACTTGAAGTAGCAGGGACATTATCTATTAATAAGTGAATACTTGGTTTTCTCTGTCCATCGGGAAGAAGAAACGGGATACGTTTAAATGAAGTGCTGAGATAATAGAAGTTGTGACTAGGTTGTTTGATGAACCTTTTACCAATCCCTAAATTAAATAATTAATCATAAATATATATGAGTCTAAAAAAAAATAAAAACATCATGATACAAAAAATAATGAAATTTATATATATTTATAAGTAAAATAACATAATTATCAGACTATGAATATAAGTATTTCTAACAACATTGGAGGTGGCAATATCAACCAAATAAATATCTAATGATACAGAGTCTACCTTTAATTACTTAACATAAGCCCTAAGTCTTCATAACAGTATCAAACTTTTTACATCAGCATTTATGTTATGATACCTAATCATGATAAAAGTTTGTGAAAAATATTTCAAGGGCATAAAACTTTAGAGAAGTCAAAGCATTTTAGCTGAGCCATTCATTTAATAAATCTGGATGTTTATTATATTCTGTTTGTTCAAACATGAGTGTTTATCTGCCTAAGTATGTCAGGAGTTTAAATTTTTAAGTTTTACTTTCTAGTTGGTTATAGAAATTTTTTTTAGTACAATGGTTTGCATAGGATAAATTTGAGAATTTTCTAAAACTACAGTTAAGTTTTAAGGTACAAAACCTTATAAAATTTTGCAGAAATATTAAAGGATTGTAAACATTGTGAAGTTAACAAAGTTAATACCTCAAAAGGTATTAAAAAGTTTGGAAGTCAAATATAAACTCCTGCCTTGCATTGCTTTGCGTGTCAGCCACTATTCTGTAAGATATGTTTAAACAGCAGGTATAGAACAGTAGCTTAGCTAAGGTATAAATTTTCTTCATCAAAATTAAAACAAATTTATTTCTAAATAATTCAAAGTCACGAACTGAAATTTAAAAAAATTTTCCCTATTATTTGTACAAAAATCAACCTGTACTAATTTAACTATAATACGCATAGCAAAACTTTTATTTCTATGCATTGACATATAACATAATTTTTCATTACAATAATTTAATACAACAACCTAATTTTGTGATCCATTTTTTTTTTGTAATCTATTAATCAATTGTGAAATCCTCCTTAAAGTAATAAAAAGTTTAAGTAACCAAGTAATTTCTTTCTTGCTACCATTATTTACATTAAGACAAAATTAAGAGTCAGAAATCCCAGTTCCATACCAATAAATATTAATTTCTTATATTTATTATAATATTAATAATAAATATTAATGTTAACATTCAACGACCTGTTTATTGTCAGAGCAATGTTCAGTTGATAAGCAAAATAATAATAAGTCTTTCAGTGGCTGTCATTTTGTTTATTTTGGTTGCAAAAATGCTGAAAAGAGATGTAAAATAATTACGCATAATTAATTAATAATAGTTAATTTGCAGTTTTTGACATCTCCAAAATTATTAAAACATATATAACATACAACATGTATTGTATATTATTTAACAGCTTATAATTCTTTAAAATTTTTTACAGAAAATAAGCCCTTTTGCGTTATCTGATTGATCAGTGCCAAAATTTTAAAACCAAAAACCATTAACATAATTCCTAAAATCCCACAAAACCTGGAAAAAAAAAAAGAAAAAAAAAAGAAAGCTGAGGCTTATATATTATTCCCAAAATTAATTGTTAATTGGAAACACTTGATTAATTGCTAATTGTATTGAAAATACCTCTAAAGATTTAATAAACATCACATCAACCAGTGAAAATATGAAAATTCTTAATAATAAGGCTGAGGATAAGAAATCAAAAAATTTAATTTAGTTAGAATACAATAATATTCTATACTAATTATAATAATATTATACAATAATATTTATTATACACTAGCTGTATACCCGGCAAAAGTTGGCTAGTTGGTACACATAACATTTTAGGATGTGGCAACCTTAAAATGGAGTCTAGAATTAATAAATAAAGCCAATTATATAAAAAGTATATATAAACAAAAATCAGTTTGTTCAATTTTGGTTTGCTGTTACTTGTTTTAAATACTTCTTGACCATGTACGTTCTATTTTTGTCCAGATTAACCTATTTTGAAAAACGACCAATCAAAAACCTACGTCCAATTTTTATAATGTTATTATTAAAACCAACCAATTAAATTTTTAACAATGTTATAATTATTCAATCGTTGATGTTGCACTATTGCTACTTCATAACTTAAATAAAATCAATGACTAATTAACAATCGTTTAGTTTGTTTAAATCCAGTTATGAAGGTGCGTCCTCAATTGTATTATTATAGAGATATTTTCAAAAAAATATCTGAATAAAAATGATCGAAATTTCTTCAACCTAATTTCTAGAGCAATGTAATGAAATATTGCTTACCTAAAATATAATCAAAAACATAACACTTACATTCAACATTAAATTCACCCTCATCCCCCATCAGACTTCCTTCACTATTTAACGCATTGCATTTATACTTTGCACCAGTCTCATTGCGAGAAAAATTTATAATAGTTATACTATTTCCTGTCATGGAAAATTTTAATTTTGATGGTGTAATTAATTTATTGTTTCGATACCAATCAAATTTGGCAAGAGGCTTCGCTTCAACATTGCAGGTTAAAGTCATGTTAAAACCTTCACCGATGTAAATAATCTTTGGTATTTGCTTTAAAAAGAAAGGAATAAACTTTGTAACAGTAGTTACAGTAAAAACATCACTCCAAACGCCTGTTTGATTTTTGATACTGAAAGCTCTCATTCTGATTTTATAAGTTTCACCAGGAACCAATGATTTAAATTCATATTGTAACGTTTGATACCATTGGGGATATTTATTCTCCTTTAGACGAAGATCTGTTGTTATGCCAGTCGAAACACGTTGTAACTTAATGTCATAGTATAAAATATCATTACGTAAATAGTTCCACGCCATGATAAATCCTTCTGTTCTGTGTTGCTTGACTGTCATGTTTTTAGGTGCATGTGGAGGTCCTATAAATCAAAGAATGAATAATAAATGGAGGCCTTATTTGTAAAAAATCAAAATACTAAAATTTAAATTATTACAGCCATGATTATCTTACCATCAAGTTTAGCACCATTGATTCCTCAGCTGTAGTAGTAAGTTGTTTACTTGTAAGGATTGGTTTCTTCTAAAGATTTTTTTTTTCAGGGCTTGGTTTCAGGGCTTGGATCTTCAGTTCAAGTGTTGCTTCCTCATTTTAACGTTTTAATTCTCCAGCTATAGGAGTTGATTAGAAAAAGGACGATTTCTAGACTGTTGAGATTGGTTCCTCAATTAAAGGACTTTTTTACTAAATTTTAAAAGGTCGTTCAACAATGGAAAGAATTGATTTTTAGTTTTAGTTTAAAATCACTTGTAAACTTTACTTCTTTAAAAATTCAGGACTTATTTTTATTTCATTAAAAAACTAATCATGGTGGGGTTTAGTTTTTCAAAACTAAATCAGTTCACTCAGTTTTTTAATGATGAAAAATTTATTATTGGGGTGCCTATCAACCCATACCTCATACTCATTCATTGGGGTGCCTATCAACCTATACCTCATACTCATTCATTGGGGTGCCTATCAATTTTTAAGAGCTGAGCAAAAATCATATTTAGAAATATTTTTGAATTTCAAAATTTTTCCACAGGAAATTTAATTTTATCAAAAAAAGCCAATCAAATTTGAAAAAATCATACCTGCAGTAGCACAGGAAATCAATTTACTCCAAACCTACTTAATTAACCAATGGAGAAACGATATATTAAAGAATTTCTTTGCAATTTACTAGAAAATTATCTGCAAATGAAAATTTATTTTGAACCTTGTTTTTGTTTTGAATTTTCATGGTGGCATTTTACTTTAAAAAGAAAATCAAAAATTTTTACCATACAATAAGATTTTAAACCAAAATGTTGAAGTTCCTAGATTGTGTACAGCTTTACAACCCCAATTTCCTGAATCCCATTCTGAAGCAGGCTGAATTATCAATTGTGAAAAGATTCCATTGGCTTGCGGGATTATTTCTACAGAAACACGTGGATCAGAAATATTAACAGGTAAACCACTAGATCCATTTATCCATATCGGAGTAATTACTGGCTGTGCTTTTGGTGGTACACAATTTCCCCATCCCAGGCTTGTACTGTTGATATCATAGAAGTGGCTATCATAGAAGTGGCTATCATGTGGCACGTATTGAAAGTGATCATCCAAAACTAAAGAAATTATATAATAATATTTATAGCAACCAATAGTTTCTGCATTATATGAAAATAAAAGATTGACCATTGCATAAAAAACTTTAAAGCCACAAAAATTTACGAATTTTAAGTGCAAAAATAAATATGTTGGATCATGTAAATGCCTAGTGATATAAAGAAGGTCAGCTTCATTTTCATAATAAATTTTTAAGGTCACAAACCAAATTTTGCTTGCATAAAACAGGAAAGATTAGATGACATATGTTTTTCATCCTTGTCCCAAACTTAAAATAAGGTTTATAAAGAAAATATATCACTGCGTCCATTTTGATCCATTTTTTGGTAAATCATAAGTACAATATTACAAAGAAGCTCCAAAAGATTTTTCAACAACTAAAAACCTGCAACTTTTCACTTCATGTAATAGAACTAAAATTTCTTTCTTGACTGAAGGCACACCTGCCTCTGTAAGTAAGTGACTAAAACATGCTCAAATTCTAAGAAACTTAAATATATAAAAACTATTTTATCATTGACTGAAGAAGCAGTATTTTTAAACATCATCAAAGATTTAAGAAAAATAGGTGTAACTTTCAAAAAAAAATGGAAAATACTGTATAAACTATATAAAAGAACTTTGACACCATAGAACTCAAAAGATGTGCTCTTTGGCTTGAATAAAAACTAAATGAAAGCAAATTTATACAAACAATTATTATTAAACCGGATTGTATACCAGATACCACCAAAGTTATAAAATTTGGCTCATTCAAAAAATAGTTGTCATTTTTAGGAAAAATCTGAAATATTTTGAGGACTGGGGATGAGCCTGATAAAATCTTTAGAAATACTGACATGCCAGCACCAAAAAGAATTTTGGCTGTATTGAAAAGCAAATTTCCTCAGTGTTTCTTTTAGATCAGAGGATTCGAAAAAAGATTTTGTGCTGGTTTGTTGTTCGATTAAACCTCATAAAATATCATTCATTCATTTTGAATTTAAGGTTTAAATATTGCACAAAAAGGGTTTGAATTCAGATTTCAAAGCAAAACTTTTCAAAAATTATTTTTATGTTTGAATGAATTAGATGCCTATAATTTATGCGTACGAGATCTTATTATATTTTTTTTACACCCTGGGTAGAAATAGCAATGTTTTTCGACTGACATCGGAATTTTCAGCCAATCTTTGTTCTTATGAATCACCTATCAAGTTCTTCCCTCAATTTATCTCATCAGATCAAGTGATCACAAGGATATATATTAACTCCGTTATCATAAACTATCTATGTAAATGACTATAAGAATTCTCCTGCTCTAAACCCAATTATTCTTTCTGATGACACTAACTTTTTTTTCTCATGAAAAATTTCTCATAAAAACTGTAAAAAAGATCTATTACACATAGACCTAAGCAAACCTAAGCATAAAACTCCATCAAAACTAAATCTATCTTGAAAAATGATAAATTTTAAAAATCAAAAATGTGGAAATATAAAAAAAAAACTATTTGTTGAGCAAACTTGTTTTTAACTCCTTAAAAACATTTCAAACTTCATAGATTAGATATTTATCAAAATAGAAGGATAAATATATACCATTTTAAAAATTTGTGGTTTTCTTCTCAATTAAGGAAACACCCACCTCTTTTGATAAAAAAAAAAACAGTAGATCTATTTTTTAAATAAATAAATTTTAAAGGCTTTTTTATCATTTAAAAATTGAAGTAACTATATATAATTTTAAAATATTTTACTATTTTTCTTTTATTCTAAACTATATAAAAATATCTTATTTTCTGACTTTAAGTGATTTAGAAGAAGTTTCTGAATTAAAATTTTATTGCAATCTCAAACATTCTGTGGTTTTGCGAATATTGAACCTATTTGTATTTTTTTTAGTCTACAGGAGATGAAAGATTTAAATCTTTGGTTTTTAATATTCTTATTTCTGTAAATGAAGGAATTTTTTGACAAAAATTTATCTTGGATGGAACATCTGTTTGAAATAAGTTTTGTAATACTCCTATCAGATATTGTTTGATGAGAGATTATTAGCGGATTGGATCATTTTATAAATCTGCTGTACAATAAGATAAAATCCAAGAATAGTTCTTTTAAATTATTTTTTCATTGATAACATTATTAAACGTTACTCCCAAAAAATCAAATACAAGGTTCTAACTCTAAAGAAAAGGTTTGAAATTTAAATATACAATAAGGCTTGTATTTCAAATACACGGTTTGGTTTGTCAATATAATTTGATATAGTTCTGAAAATAAAATAGGTTTCAAAGAAATATTTGGGCGCTAATGTAATTTTTTTACGTCTCAATTGCTAGCGTGCACATATAAAACAAAGCCCAAAGAAACTGTTTAATTTCCTAGGATTACTCTCTTAGTGACTTTAAATTCACTAAATATCGAAAAGTCTGTTACAGTAATGGTCATATCTTAGTTGTTAGAGGTGACGTTAAAAAAAGCAGGGGGCGATACATAGGATGACACTCTTATTTTTTGTAAGAAATGTATGAGTTCTCTTTTACTCTTAGATGTATATACTTATTAGTATTTTTTTTTCAAATTTTTTTAAAAAATAGATCTATTCCATTTTTGATCAACAGAGGCGGGTGCTGCTTCACCAGATAACTTTGAGCTTTTGACTTACAAGAACTTTGTATAAATTTCAAAACAATTAACATGCCTTACATGTAATTTTTACAACAAGGTTATAGCCAAGTGCAGAAGTTCCATATGAGTTAGTTGCATTGCAAGTATAATCACCTTCTGTATCGAAATCAGGGTTTAATATTGTCAAATGACCCAATTGATTTTGTGAAAACAGAGGATTAGTGGAAGCATCAATGGGAATTTTATCCTTGATCCATAATATAGTGGCCCCAGCTGACTCACATTTCATAACAAATGGAACACCCTTTGGAATGACATTATAACTGCTTGCCACTGTTCCAAAAGTTGGCACTAAAAAAAATTTTTATGCAATGTTTAATTTATTAATGTTAAATAAACTCATTTCACCCACAGGCTACCTGGCCAGTAAAGTATGCTAAGTGAATTTCTGAGAATGGGCAAAATATTTATAATTTTTTTTTTTAATGATATAGGGTAATTTAAATTCTTAATTCATTTTTGAAGTATACATTACATAATCAAGCACATTGTTTTATATAAATTTCCTATTCCTAGGCTAGTTATCCTATTGAATTTCTTACCCCAAGTTCAAAATGCCTGTGTATTAAATTGCAAAAGATGTTAAAAAAAGACAAGGGAAAATAAAACGGAAAATTCTGACCAAGAATACATACATGCATGCATGTATGTATTTATGTATGTATGTATGTATGTATGTATGTATGTATGTATGTATGTATGTATGTATGTATGTATGTA
>JAUZNK010020947.1:0-20833 GCA_035046665.1 Euphysa ruthae
CAATTTGAGCTAGCGTTGCATTACGCAATGAGTTTTGCTCAGAAACTCAGAGATAACATGGAAATAAATTTCCGCCACATGTGGGAGTCGAACTCGTAACCTTTCGCTCCAGAGTCAAACGTCTTACCACTGTGCCAACTCCGCTTAAGGGGCCATTACTAAAAATAAATGGATTTTCCAGACGAGTAGCCTTTTCATAACTTAGACTATTACGTATAGGACTAAGAGCTCTAGAACGTTGATTTACAATTATGCATACAAATTGCATCAGATTGAGGAAAGAAATTAAGAAGTCTATCAATAAATATACCGAGAAGTTTAACTGTTGATGAATTTTGAATAACATGACCATTAATTTATGTAACAGTAATTCAGTCACCTCTGTCACCAATGATAAAATAATGAATTTTTAGCAACCATGAAGTTGCTACAAAATCATGTCATTGCTATATGTGTATTTAACTTTATAGTTAAATTATAGGTAGAACTATCATTTTGCGTTCATCTGAAAGATGAGCCAACACAAACACACTTTATTCTATCGGAGAAATAACTCTTTGTTCCTAACTTTGGTTTTTTTTTTACCCAATTGGTTTTTATTTTTTTGAAAAATACCATTTAACCATATTCTCTTTCATTTCTCTTTGTGAAAGAAAATAGATTTCATTGGCTTTTTATGTTCATTATTAGTATTTTCCCCTCCCGGGTGGCCGCAGAAAATTTTCACGTGACTTAGTTAATAAAATTTTGACAAGGTATTTATGATACCTGACAATCGTAAAAACTCCATGGCTTTAACACTAGTACTACAAGGAAATTTTAAGCATTAGGTAGTCCATAATATATGAGGAGATCTCAGAGAGCTTTATAATCAACAGCGATAGGCCGGTCATCACAGCTAACCGACCGCATAACTTTTGCTTCTAATTGACTGTCACGATTAAAAACAATTTCCATAATTTTTATTCGGTAAGTAGGATTAAATACATTTAGGTGCGATTTTCGAGCCACCAGTCTTTTTATTTATTTTGTACTGACATGTGCATGTCAGGTGACAAACGTTGTAAATGAATTAAAATATGCAGCTGCGAAACCAAGGAATATCGCGACAGTATTCTAAAATTATGCAGATTACGAAATGATGTTAAACTTCGCGTAATATAATAAGTTGTTCAGATCTAATAGTCATCGAAGCCCGTTTCCAAAGACAGAGTTGTGACAAATTTAACATTTCATCTATAATAAAAAATAATCCAAAAGTACGAAAAGGCGACCCACAAATACAGTTCAACAAGAACAATTCCAAATGTTGTGTGGTTGGCTCGAAACAAATGCAGAGTTGTAAACGTTAGCTAAGTTCCATGCAAAAATAAAATTATTAGCTGGATCCGAAAAGGTTTATAGTAAGAAATGGCTGAAGAAATCCTTTAACTTCGTAAGTGGAGATCAAATTTTTGGTATGACAACAGAAAAGAGAGCATACTGGAAGATACAAATTGTATACAAATCTTAGCTGATAAAATAATTTATGTGGGAATTTGAGAAGCGAAATTTAATTTCCAAAACTTATCCAATAAACAAAGTTGTTTCTAGTTTGGATAAAAATAAAGCCTGGCTTCCATCACATATTTATAGAATCTCTTGTAAAATACCTATTAAACAAGTTAGCATTTCACAATGTGTTGTGAGTGCTATACGTCCAAGATATATCATTGCTCAGTTCAATTTTGCCTAGCTGTTGAATTAAATCAAGTAAGTGGGTGAAAATGGATAGTAAACGAACTTAATCGCTTAGGTTATTGTGCAAATGTTGAGGAAGTAACTCCCTATAAACAACCACTGGTAGTCAATGAAAATACCTAAGAAGGCTAGAAAGGAACTTACAAGGTACACTTCGTCACTGGACAGCAAATAATGTCGACCACAATGTCAGCACTCTTGATGGAAAGGGAACTCTTCATGTCAAGTTTATAGTTGTTTTAACAGCTTTAAATTTACCACCCATCCTATTAAAAATGCTGTTAAAGTCCAAGGCGGTTGGTTATACACAAAAAAAACGTTATTTGCTATTTTGATGTTTACTAATTGTATTTTCAAATTCTGAATTTTAGGTCCACTTTAAAATTTTATCTCTCTCAAATATTTTCTCAATTTACTCAGTCACCATTTCAAACGGAAATATTTAACAAAAGAATAAACTGAAATTTCTCAAAATTGGGTCGGTAACACAAAAAAATCAGTTCATAACAGTTCAAAAAATAGTTCAAATTTATAAAAAAATGAAGTTGCTTCAAATATTGTTGCTTATTTTAAACTTTTTAAACACATAAATCTTTATACTTTTTAAAATTTCTTTTCTCTTTAAGGAATTCCAATTCTCATGTATATTGCACCTGAAATCTTAGGCTTAAATTTCTAGTTTTCGATTTAAACCAATCATTCTACTTCAAACAGTTTTAAATTTACTTTGGCACACTGGAGGTTTTTTCATAACTACCAGTCTAACTGGTTTGGTTATATGTCAGATATATTATTTGAAATTTATCCCGGAATAGCTGAAATTACAATGTTTCTACTTTTACCCAACAGAAATGTGTTGTATATATTTCACGTTAAATTTTGATATAAACCAAGCCAAATACCTAAATATTCCCACACCATGCATTACATTCGACCAACTTATTTGGCTGAAGACAACAGAAGAAGAAGACATCAATACTTTTTCACTAAATTTGGTAGCCATACTCAAAGGATTCAATAAAATCATGAGCGTTGCCGGTAGTTTAGGTTCATTGATGGGTACAGGTTTATCTGAAGGGCTAAACACAATATTTGGTGCAAATGCTGTCAAAGATATACAGTCTGGTAAGGTGCTCAGCCGGGCTCTTCGTGTACATTTCTTTGTGGAAGCATCTCTTGTAAATAAACTTTTGTCAAAGTTCTTTCCTAAATCTGGTGAAGCTGAAACTAGTATTGAGCTGCTGCATGAAGAAGATAACTAAAATATTTTTGTAGAAATATTTTTTTGAATCAGGGGAATATAAACACGACAACAATTTGGAATCTGACCGAACTTTTCTACATTGAAATTATATAGAGCATTTCAACATTTTTCAATAACTTTTTTTTGGAAAATTTGTAGAAACGTGACGTTTCGATGAAGTTTTATTCATCTAAATTAGTAGAAATTTTAGCATTTTTCCCAGCGAATAAAACTCATTCAAGAAATAAAACATGGAAACCGAATTAAAGTTTTTATATAATCTCGTAAATGATGAGACAATGAAACCGTTATTGAGAAGTTACAATCATCCAAAGCCCTTGTTCTGATCCAGGAAATGTTGGAAGTGTTGGAGAGCAAATTGGGATTTAACACGTTGAATATATTTCTTCGTGCCCATCGCATTGGGGACTGGTTTCTCTACTTAGATGCTGTCATATACCCTACACTAAAAGTGCCAAACTTTATCTACAGCAAATTTTGGAACTCGATAGAAAGCTTCTATTAGTATATGAATGTTTTGTGGTGTTCCACACGCAGAAGAACTGGTTGCTAATGGGCTGATATTTGGACTGACTATGCATAGATGCGCTTGTATCTATGATGCAATGACTACTTAGACGCGTCTAAATCTAAGAACCAAATAACAACACGTTGAACTAAGTACCAGTAGAAGACTACAAGACTGTTCTTTTCTGAAAAAGTTAACATAATGGTTTGAAGAGCACAATACTTTTGATGCGAACTTGAAAAGAACTATGAAATTTGTCATTAAGATTCACAGCATCCGAAGAAGACGTAATAAATTTTCACGGTACAGAAAAAGTATGACAAGCAATTCAAACTAAATTAGATGACTTATGCTTTGAAAATGCTAAATTGAAAAGATCAGAGAAAATACAGATAATATCACATCTTCAAAATGGTGTAAAGTTCAATAAAATTTCAACATATATTAACCCACTAGTATTCTTCGGCCGTTTAACAGCACTTATACAACGACAAGAAAATATCCCACACCGGTTTTTTTCCAATTTAATCCAGAGCCTACGTCGTTAAAAATTACTTAATGAGAAAACCAACCAAATAAGCATTGCGCAACCACTTGTTAAGAAATATTTCATCGAATAGGAGTATTGCAAAATCATCGATGGTAAATGGTATTGCCGTACTTCACAAGGTCCAGCGACAGCCAAAGTGTACATACAAAGAACTTGTTGAACATTATTCAAGCTTTGTAAAGAAAAACTATGGAAAAAACAAGCATAAATGTGTTGTGTTCGATGGATATGCTCATATTCCCTCCACTAAAATACATGAGCTTTTACGTAGAAAAGGCACTGTATCAGATAATGTTAACTGCGAAAAGAAGTGTTTCTATGCAACTCTCGTAACAAAGTGCAGTTTATAAAGTTGTTACAAAGACAACTAGAAACAAGTGTAATCAAGAAGTATGTGAGGATTGGAGATGCAGATGTGTTGATTGTCAAAAAATCTATCCACTTTGCATCTGATAAAATCGATGTAGCAGTTGTCGCAAATGATGCAGACATTCTTGTTTTTGTCCTGTTGATGTATCATTGGAAGCGAGAGATGGGGTAATTAGACTTCTGTACAGAAAAGAAGGAATCAAAGAATAACGTTCAGGTGGCTTACGAAAATAGCACAATTGTAAAAGACCAACCAAACATCGAACATTTGTTATATGTACATACTTGGGGAGGAAGCAATACTACTTCTATTAAACATTACCAAAGTAAACAGCTTTAATTTTTAAATGGAAAAACAACAAAGTAGGTAAATATAGTCTTCTATCTAAAATGATGGATTGAAGATGGTTTTTCTGAAAAATTAATTTATGCAAAGCAAATATAGATTATATAGATTTCTTTATATACAGCCAGGTAAAGTTCAAGTTATTATATTCCAAACAGCATCTGTACCTAAACAATACTATTGCAGTCATAATGCATTATGTTCTTAAAGTTATTTTATTTATTTCTATCAGATAAAACGAAATTCTTGCAAGATCTTAAAGCTAAATACGTTCAAATTGTTGTGACGGATCCTGTGACGTGCTTTGCACTATGGGAAAAGCTGGCATGGACATGTTTACTAAAGGATAAAGATACAATATATTCAAACCATACAATATACAAAAGCAGTTCTGAGCTAACATACGATTTACACTATAGATACAAGAGAAAAAGCACAGACAACCTTACCACACTTCCTCACACCAGGCTCATACAAATGCTAACAACTTTTAGGAGCGTCGAACCAAAAGAACTTCCACCAACAGAAAGAGCTGTATGTTTTTATACTTTGCTAATTTATCTTCAAGTTGCACAGTGGAAATATTTTTATTTATGTATTTATGGTGTTTAGATCATATGACGCAGTGGTGTTGAAGAGAAAGGAGGCATCTGGTTCCAATCAAGATTGGTTTAGTTGCTGCTCCAGAATTTCTTTTTTTAATTACAAATGATGTAATTGGAAGACAACATCGAAGGATACATGTAGCATACAAATAAGTTCATGTCGAAAAAATGGTTTTAGTTATATTGCTTCTTGCGGCGATTTTCGAGGGGAATCGTGTAAAACATGTCTGAAGCGACCTACATATTAGAAGACAATATTTTCGAATTTTTGAATTTATTTTTGAATGAAATATTTTAGAGATATTTGAATGAACTTAATGGCAATTTTAAGAAAAGAAATTCTGAACCAAGAAAAGAGTTGAAGTCAATAATGTTCAAATAACTTTTGTTGTTGCATGAATAAAAGCTAAAATTAACTTTCTTTTTTTTTTTTTGTGACGTCTCAACTATCAAAAAACCTGGAAAAGCCCCGCAGGTTTTTTTTTTGCATAAACATATTGAAGACTTATAGCGATTATATAGATTCTTTGTATTTTCCTGAAAAACTTTGTCGATACTGCAGAAGTACACAATCTTTCTCGAATTGCTAGTACATATTAATGAAGTCAACTAAAATGCGGCATTAAAAAAAAACTGGAATTTTTTTTCATACTAGATATACGTATAACCATGCACATTTTTTAGATGAGATAATTGTGCCAATCATAAATTGTGATGGAAATATTAAGATACTAAAACTACGCATTTCAATACAGCTATAGTAGATTTAATCCCCGTTGAACCGTAATTCGTCCAGACTTCATGTTCCGCGATATAAAAATTCTGCAACATAAAAATTCGGCAAGATCAATTAAAACATGTTAAATAAATTTTCTTAAAAGGGTCCCATAATATGGAGATGAACCAAAAACCGTAAAATAATAAAATAGAAACAAAATTGTGTCCGAGTAATCACAAAGTTGTGTAAGAATAGTAACAAAATCGAAACATAATTTTTTTTTCAAAATAAAGCTACGACACAAGTCAAGCATTCGAATTTTCGATAAAGATTTTACCTTCATTTATCCAGTCCATTCAAATCTTTTTGAAGCTTCCTTTTCCACTCAAGACTCACTTGGATCTAAGAGTGCTTGTTCCTCATTTTTCCTACTACAAAGCATCTAAGTGAGCAATGCATTTTACATGAGAATTGTTGACATAAGAAATCAACTTCTTTGTAATAGGAAACTAGGTCACATTACCACCTTTATAAATCATTCCTTTAATAGCTCACAATGCACAAATAGTGTCATTGTCAATCGTATAGCCATGAGATTCAAGTAAAAATTTGTTGATAGATAATCCATCTCCTGGCACAGCATTGCCTGGTGGATCAGATCGGGATTTTAGCTGAAAACTCAAGGCAAACGATTCTAAAGGGAACCAGCAATCTTCAAAGTAAGGTTGAAAATAACAGCTGGTGATGCTTATTATTTGGTGTAAGTATTGGCATATTTTATCACAATTTCTTCAAATGGCGAGTGCTCTTGCAAAAAATTCACTGAAATACCTGCAGTTTTTACAGATCTTCCTGAACTTAGCTTAACCCTCAGATGGAAGAAATTTTACATCAGCAAACAAAACCTTCAATTTCTTTTCAATTTCGTTAACATTTTCAGAAGCACTGGAATTTTTTCCTTTGATACATCAACTGTTGCACTGTGCTCATTCACAGATTCATTTAAGTTTGTTTTTATTTCAGTTATAACATTTTAGGGCTTCACTGTGTGCTGCGCAGCTAGTCTAATAGTTTCTTCTGTTCCATTTTCATCATCAATGCTCTCCAATTTATTGGTATCACAATCAGGAAGGTAACTATGAATATCCTACAAGCTATAACTTTTCCTGGATAAAAAAATGTAACAAAATCACAGTAAAAATTTTACAGAACATTTTCACATGTAATTCATAGGTTTGTACAATTTTAGATTAACATCGTTTTTGTAAATGTTTAGGACATAGTTTAGTTCGTTTCATGTTCCGTTTAGCCGATAACATTTAGCATTTATTGTTCAATTCTACAAAAGCAGATCAAAACGATGGTGTTTGATTGAGGGTGTTATCAGCGTTCAAATTGTTGTTGCAGAAAGTGATGAAAATTATCCCTACAGTAATTGACTTCATCAACTTGCATGCACGCGCTGTGGTGGATTTTAATAACTTTCGTATGTTATATAATAATTAAGGCTTACTGACGAATATGATCGAAATATTCCTTGAGTATAACAAAACAGCTAGAAATTATCAGTGCGTATGCCCAGATAACACTCATTAATAACTCATGTATAAGCTATGTAACAATACTATTCCTGTAATGTCTGATGAATAACCATTAGTAGCAAACAGATTGACTTAGATTTAGACCATAAAAAGGTCTATACTTAGTAATTTTTATTTTTTACATCAATAATCCTAGCTCTAACATCAGGATTCAATTGTGGCGAACTATAATTTACAAAGCTTCATTAAGGAACCAAAATTACTTTGTATTTTTGCGAAAGCATATATTTGAACAATAGAGAATAATTCAATCGATACAATAGTTACCAATCAAAATCAAAATTTTATTTAAAATTTAAACATTCCATTCGAATGATTTTAATCATCTATTGTTTTAATATTTAATTTCGTGTTTTTAAACATAACTGTTTTATGAACAATAGGATAAATTTAAATTCATTTTAAATTAAAATATATTTTTAATATATATTTTTAATCACTAGTAGCGTAAGAAAATTTATTGTTTGTTGAATATGTTGCAGTTTTCTTCTATCAAGAATTTTAAACCTCTTCAGTGTAGTAAATATTCACGCTAAACAATTTGATAACATTAACAAAAACAATATTGGACAATTGTAAACCATACGAAATGAATATAAATTTTTTTTTATTCAGCACGTTCAAAATTCGAATTTTTTTTTGTAACTGAAGGTATTACATCGCTTATCAAAATCCTACACAAAAACATAATTAGCTATTGCTCAAAAAAAAAAGAAGTAAAAAATCAACTTTGCTTAGCAAAAAGCTGAAAGGCACAGGTCTTAACACAACCTACTTCCTATATAAATCTAAAATAAGTATTCTCGAGTAAAAATTTAATAGAGATTAACTTAATTATATCAAAGGTTGCTTTTTATAATCACGTCTTTATATCAGTGTAAGTTCTCTTAGAATCATCATGCAAACGATAGTTAGCTGAAGTACGTGTGTATATTTAAAAAAAAAAAATTCTTAAGAATCTCGTAGAATCAGAATTAAAGCTTTTTAGACAGTGATTTATTTGAAAACTATACTTTAAGGCAAGATTCCTACTAAGAACTAATAGAAACATAACATGCTTTAGTAAAAACAGACTTAATTAACTAAAGAAAGAACAAAAAATAATTTTTCTAAAAACAGCTATTCACAAACGCGTGATGTTTTTATAACTGCATTAATAATGGTTACCATTTATTCACATGATTCATCATTTGACTTGCTGCACGTGATAACAAAAATTTAAAGTTACCATTATATAACAAGACATCAATTTAAAACGTTATTTTAAGGTTATATAATTAAGACGTATTCTTGATGAAAAAATCAAGGGTGAACCAATGGCAATAGAGGTTGTTAACAAAGTAAGTTCAGCGCTAAAGTTTCTTATACAGGCAAAGCAAGTTAATTAGTCATGATTTTTTTAATTAATTAATTTCATCAACCTTTTTTTTATTACGCTCGTTCTGCTTGATATTCAATTATGAAAAAGTACACAAAAGCTATAAAATAGCTCGTTTAAATTAATATCATTTTTATATTAATTATAAGTAAGTATTATAGTCTGACAAATAAGGCTTAAATCCATATATAGATAGCATAAGTGGGAAACTTTAAAAATGCTATTTTTTCAACACCGTATTACGATCTATTGTTTTGGAGGCTTTATATCAGCGAACAATCTAGAATCAGATCTAGCCTAAATATAATCATCGTTTAGACATAACAAACACAAAAACGCTGACTGATTACTAAGGAATCCGGATTGAAAGTTGCATTGAATTTTATTATCCATGAGGATAATATTGAAATTTATAATTTGTTCAAAGCAGACTTTTTCAATAGCTTTCAAGATTACTGGAAACAAAGACGTTGATATATATTTTCTTAGATCTACTTTTTAAGCCTCTCTTATGTAACTTTATTAACATTGCAATCCTGCAGTTGTTAAAAAAATCATGGTGTTATTCATAGATTAGGTAGATAACAAATTTGTGCTATCAGCAAAGTTCAGCTATTTTCTAATAACGCGATCGATTCCATTAAAATTCTAATTTTGTTTTCAAGGTATTTTAAGAAGTTTAACACAAGATTTTTCCTAGAATTCTATTTCATTTAAAATTATTGCATTTTTTTTTGTAATTGTGTCCCAAGATCCATTGAACTGCCGATATTTCTGATTAACTTGTTTTTCAGAAAAGCGTTATTATTCTGCTTATTTTGAAATAAATTCTGTAATAAATCATGCATTTATTACTGATACACAGATTAATGTTAACTTCAGCTATAGTAATAAGTAAGCGCTTTCTTTCTAAAAAAAAAAAGATTTCTTTATATCATTTCAAATAACTAAATTAATGTAGCCAATGTCTTAATTTAGCCAACGTCAATTTCTTTATTTTGTTTATCTGTTACGTTTCGTACTTTTTTCTTTTAAAAGAAAGTTTTGACATTTGTTTTCGAAGTGGGATATAATAAAGCACATATCTGTAAAGGGATTGTAAAGTATTGTTATCCCCCATAAGAAAAATTGAATTTTCCAATTTTTTCCTTACTTAAAAGAGAGAATATAAAATCTGCGGGTCTTAAAAAGTAAAGAACACCCCAATTTCACCAAGAAAAAAATATTTCCTGTTTTTTCAACAGATCTCCCACCTCCGCAAACTAAATTTCCTGTTATTTAGCCCAAACAAATTTCAAGCGCCAAAATTACCCAATTACAAATATTTCATCACCCATATCACTGAATTGACAATTAGATTAATTTAAAAATGCCTTTGTTTTGATAAAAAATCTTCAGGAAAGACAATGAGTATATAATAAATAAATCTACAACATAGAAATTTACTTATGCACATTAACATGTGTGTTGCATATAGCTAGTATAGTGATAAGTCGATTAAATAAAATATAAATTACTATATATATATATATATTCAAAATTTAAGGAGATTAATGATTAAAGAATTTGTCTCAAGAAAAGAGTATTCATAGCTGAAAACCCCGTTTTCTTTTAATTCGCTTTTTAATTACTCTGTCCTTAATTCTAAAATAAGTAAAAGTTGTTGTGAATTTGAGATTTATAATAATGAAAAGTACGAAAAATGATCATTGTAAAATATTTAAAAAACGAAAATTCTGTAAAAATAAACGGTTGCTAATCAAAACCATCTTAGACTTCACAGCCATCAATTTTCTCCATGTTATAATTCTATGTCTATAATTCCTAATTTTTACGCTTTCCAGTTTCTAGTTTACCAAATTTCTAAATTTACGCAGAGAACATCCCCTAATATTCCATATACCTTAACTTTTCCTATCTTGAATCTCCACATTTGAATATGATGGGAATCAAAGAAAATTTTATTAACATAAAAACGAAAAAAAAAACTGGTTTTAGATTGCGGTCTCTTATTTCACCGTTAAATAGAAGTCGTGAAAATTCTCTTGATTAGAAACCACATTCATTTAATCACACTTTTTTAAGTCTTATCTTTCCCTTTTTTCTGCCAAAGACATTCGCAATTTATATCACAATCTATACCAAGATTTACAATTTGCTTCGTATTTGTTTCTAATCTACTTACAGTACGATGGTTTCATATGAATGAAAACAAAAGTTTTGTTGCTCGAGCTTAATAGAAGCTGACTTCAAATATAAGCCTCAGCTCTTTCTTAGAAAGTAATAAAAGCCGCGGCTTTTCAAGAAAATAAGGCATATTAAAAGAATGATTTAGAAATTAGCAGTTCAACAGATAAAAATTATCGAATAATCAAATCCTCCAAATTTAAGGATCGAAAGGCTTCGACTCCCACATCAGGCGAAAAATTATTTTTCATGCTTTGAGCTTCTGAGCAAAACTTATAAGAGGAGGGGTATCGATGACCCCGTCCTCCAATTTTTTTTTTTTCCTTTTTTAAAGATTTCTTTTTAAACGTACCGATTGGCCAAATCTTGGCGGGTAAACAGCTAGTTTCTATAATAATACCTTTTACACCGGCCCGTGACGCACCTGCATACCTGAACTTAAACAAATTAACCAATCGTTAATTAGTCGTTAACTTTTTTACATTATAATTCACATCCCCGTTAACGATAATAATTATGTTAAAGGCTTTGATTGGTTAGTTGCCGTTATAACAACAAAAAAACTAAACCTAACCCGCCAAATCTTGGTGGGTATACGGCAAATCAATTAAACAATTTTCGCGTTTAAGCGAATGACGTTTGTTATCATTAGTTGCTTATATTTAGTCCAAATTCTTATTGTTGGTATTTTTCTAGCTTATATTAATTTTTTTTTTTTGTAAAGAGTGATTTTTTTAGTTATAAATATGGTAAAATTATTTTTGTGTTTGAAATTTTGGTGTGCTAGAGAATTTTTTTTTTTTCAAAGTAGAGGAGGATGTGTGGTGAGGTGGGCAGGGGATTTAATTCAGGGGAACAGAAGATTTTGATATTGAAAAACGAGTTTTTTACGTAAATTTCATGGTTTAGTTTAGACAACCTTACGTTTGAGATTCAATTCTTTTTTTTACTCAAATATATTTATGCTTATATACACCACCGACTTTAATGAATTGTTTATTTCGAAGTTATTTACTCTTTGGCGCCTGATGGAAGAAACTATGTAATTGCATGTTATTAAGATCTAATAAATGCATTATAGTTTTATAAAATTACATCATTAAATACCCAAATTAAATATTGTTGTATATTACTTGAATGGAGATGAAAATAATTTTTATAACATTTTTAAAACGTTAATTATTACTTAGTCGCTTTCATGCCGAAATTTGTGGTGTAATGTTTAGTGATTTATTTAACGCCATTAGGTTAACGAGTTGTATTTCTAATGCTTTGCACACCTTGCAGTAGTTAGAATGTTTTTTTTTTTCTTTTACATTAATGTAGTTGTGCTATGAAGAGACAACGTTAAAAAAAAAAAAAACATTTGAGAATGAAGTAAATTGTAATATTTTTAACCCTACCGACTTTATTTCGAACTACAACCAAACTGCCCTACCAACTACCTCGTTATCATGAATTCTCTTATTATCTCCCTTGTTTCTTATATGCAGAGAAGTGGGATACCGAACAGTGTTCAAAGCAAATCTAAACAAAGAACAAATTCTTACTTTAAAAACTACTTTTCCAAAAAATAGTCACCCTGTCGTATATTTAGTAGAATGTTTATGCTCTAAAAAATATATTGGTGAAACAAAATTACAATTTCAAACAGGAATTCATAAACAAATAAAAAATTAACATTAGAAAAAAACATAAACAATCCACACCAGCGTTACATACCACGGACTGAGGAAAAACTGGAAACAGGCAAAAAACGCCTAAGATATAAAATAACAGAAGGTGCCCAAAACACTGAAAATAAAATTCCAGCAATGAACCCTGAAAACAGGGAGAATAAAGTTGGACGATAACTTGTACATTAAAACGCAACTTAGGAAACCATTCTATCAAAAATGACGTCAATCTATTAACATTAAATAAGTTGAAAATATCAAATAATAGATAACATCAAAACTTTTGTAAATAGCTGTGGAAGCTAGTGTTTATGCTCCAGCGATAATTTAAAAAAAAAAACGAATATTAGTACTTAGAGATCTATGTGAAAATTAATGTTCTAAATTACTTTCGAAATTTAGAACATGAATTTTCACATTAATTTAAGTCAAAACTTACATTTAAAATTTATATTGTTGACTGTAGAAATGCAGTAACAATGAAACTTTGAGTATTAACAACCGAATAGTTTTACTTTCTCTACAAAATTATTTTATTTTCAATTGTAATGTATCTATAGGAAAAGTTACGAGACTCTCCTATATATATATATATACTTTTGTAATTCTGTTTCAAATAGATATGATAAATTTTCTTTTTGGTTTTATTGACATAATAGTACAGCGTAACAACTCAACGTAAACATAACATAATATAATTTAAAGTGCTCCCTAAAGTAATTTTAATTTCAGAATAGATGTTCCGGATTCCTGCTGCAACTCCAAATAAAATAACTCTAAAAATTCACCATACTTATTTTGCCTTTTTTTCATTTAGTAGTGGAATAATGATAGCATTCGCACCAATACTTATTTGATTCGTCCACTCCTTCAACTCACTATGCTCAAAATATGTCTTTCAAAAATTATATATATTAAATATTGATTCAAAATTATTGAACAAAATTTTCAGTTGTGATGTTTGTAATTCACGAAAGTTGAATTTTATGTGGAGTACATTTTTTTTTTTTTTTTTTTTTTTACTGCTTAAAACTCCCATTACACATACATACCCAAGAAAGATCTTGAAATTCCCTGGACAGATAACATAAAGGGCACTTAAAAGATGTGTAAAAACTGATAAATTCTGGAATTACAACTCCAATATTATTTAAAACTAGTATTTTGCTTTTTTTTATGCTTTTTCTGCTTATTTTTATACCTCATAGCTTCAAGTCTAAGTGCAATTCTTAGTAAAATCAGATCTTAGCATCACAAATTATGCAGACAAGTTTTTTAAAGATTGAATTTTCAATAGGGAAACTAAATAAATAAAAATTTTGTTGGAAATTTTAATGCATCCATTTGCTTAATTTGTTGCTTAGGTTTAGGTAAAATCTGAGGTCTCAAACCTAAGCAACTTGGCTGTTTGTTAAAACTAAAGTAGTCATTCGCAAGATTCTATTCAAACAATATCGTATTTCTTTATATATTCAGTTAATAAAAATTCACAAAAACAAAAAAGATACAAAAGCAGACTCTTGAGTAATTACCGCAGAAAATATAGAGTCATGATAACGGACCATAAAGCCTTGCTGAAGTTTTGAGAAAAAAAAACTATAAAAAAACTCTATAATTCCGTACCGTAAAATTACACATTTTTTATTCACTAATTATAACAAATAAGCCATTAGTGTATATGTTAAACAAAATCTTCCCTAAAATATATCTTTGTGGAACACCTTTTAGTAACTGAAACCAATAACTAAAATCTCTCTTTATTTTGTTGCGCTGCCATCAAATAACTGTATATTAATTCAAGTGCAGTTTTACCAAATCCTTTGGCATATATTTTTGCGATTAGTAAATCGCGATTAAATGTATCAAAAATTCATGAGAGGTCCATTAAAACTGTTCCAGCACATCCATTGCTATCTAAAGACTTTTTTTTTCACTTTCCTATCATTGCAAGTATCCATATTGTGTATCATAGCCTTTACGATAATCACAAAGATAAGGTGACAGATAGTTTTAAAAAAACCTGAGTTAAGTTTTTTTATCAGTTTCTCAAAAACTTTTGATAGCACTGGTAAAACACTGACTGGTCTATATTATTTACAAGAGGGAGCATCGTTGTTTTATATACTGGAATAACATCTGCTAGTTTTATTTGATTTGGAATACTAAACTTCTAGAAGCTTCATAGGAATATTACTCATCATTTTGACCAGGTAGGTGATAAGCCCCAAAAAGCAACCGCTTTTGCTGACGCAAGTTTATTTCGACAAAAATACTTTCCATATCCTCTGGGAAAAAATGCTTCGTAAGTATTTTGTTTGGAATATGGCCCTTAATATAGATCATAACCCTATTTATGTCTATCTTTTCAATAAGGTTTAGAAAAGACTTCTAATAAAAATTGCGAATTAGGAAAGCTACAATTTAATTTTATCTCAACAACAACTAGCAAATCCTAATTTGTTTGTTATGCTTTCTTTTAAACGATAAAATTTGGGTGCTAGTGAGTTTATATTAAGAGTTCCTATAACTAACTTAATATGGTTTTTAATCCTTAGTTTATCGAGCAATGATACTTCATTTTTCTTATCCAAAATTTCCTTTACCGACTCTATCTTCACAATTAATTTGTGTTTTCTTGTTTATGATATTATCACCCAACATTCAAAACTGGTTTAAATTTTGTAAAAAAATTTTTATAATAGTTCCTTCATCAATTAAATGCACACCATCGCACCATATAATTTCTTTTGATATAAAATCGTTGCAAATAAATATAAAACGATATTGAATACAAAAATCTCTCAAATAATTTTTTACCTCTACAACTCTTTTTTTATCAAAAAATTGGACCGTGTTAAAATAGAGGATATGTATATCGTGCTAACTGCAAATTTTTCCAACATTCAAAATTTCTTTTGCAATACCTTCGGCTTCTTTTAGTGATCCATCTCTTTTCTGAGGTAGATTGTTTGTTCCTACACGAATTGTTAATTTTTGGTGTTTAAAGTGATGTTTATATGGTAATTCATTTTCATTTACTCCAGGATAAGCTCTTTTTAGAATTTCACCTCGTACATCGATGTTGAACTTTTTCCAGTGAAACCTGTCCATAAGGCTGCCACCAAGTAGTTTCTTTTTTGAGCTCCTCTATACGTTTTTTTTTTTGGTGGTTTTATCGCTGTTTTTTATATCATTTATTAAAATTTTTGTTGTCTTTAGTCAGGTCTGATTCACATTATATCCATTTTTTTCTGACAAACCGCTAATTATTTACATGCAAATATCTTTTAAAATCATCATCTATTTCATCATCATCATTTATTTCTTTTGATTTCTTTATCATTTTCTTCCAACATTCTATTTAACCTTTGTTTTTAATAAACTTTGTTGCAATGTGTATTTTAATTATTTTGTGTTTAGTTTTCTCAAATTCAATTCATCTTTCGGTTGTTTAACTGTCAACGATTCGATGAATATAATGTCTTCCATGATTAAAGCTTGAATTAGTTTCCCATTTCCAACATCACAAACTGCAAAGTTTGTGATGTTGGAAAAATGGGTTTATACTATCAAGAAAGTTAATCGCAAAGTTGATTTAAAGTGGTTTAAACCAAAACGCAGACATGTTTAAATTTTCAAACTATAAAGATCTAGTATAATAAAAATAGGAACATGCTTCAAGCGTTAAAATTTTAATAAATAAATTGATGATGATGAATTATGCAGTTTACGATCAAGTAGGCTCCAAGAAATAATAGAAAATGGAAAAAATGTGTTCCAATATTAATTTTAATTTGAGTGATTTTTATAGAATAAATTCGTACACTGGGTATTATATGATCATAATTTAGAAGGCAAAAGCACCTAAGTCGAATACAAAGATTTTTATTTTTAACTTCCAGGTGTAGTTTTTCCCGATATGACCTTTAAATAATCCCAGTATTACTAAAGCATCTTTATATTGAATGAATTGAAGTTCTCTACAAAAGATTTGGTCGTAAATTATATCACAGCAATCCTGGTGAGGCCTTCTATACTATGTGTATGTAATAAGTAATTAATTCGAAGGAAAGTAAAGGTATGGTCATATAATACATCTGCGTAGCTTTTGAAATCCAAATGATGTTTATAATCTATTTTTTCATTGAGAATAAATCCAAGGTTCTTCTGGACAGCTTCTGTATTGACGGTTGGATAAATAACTCAACAATACAATACAATTTTTGCCATTAGGTATTCATGCCAAACTTTATCAAACTCCTTCGAAATATGAAGAAATACATCTGTAGTTTTAAGAGATCAAACATCAAATGACATATAAATTTCAAGGTTAATAGCAATAAATTGTTAAACATTAGAGTCGCCACTTCAAAAAAATGTTTGATGCTTTGAGAGCAGTTTATGATTTTGAAGGTAATTGTAATACAATAAAACCTCTCTAAAGCGGACACCTAAGTTACTGAAAAAAAATTGTCCGCTTTAAGAAGGTGACCGCTTTATTGAAGTTTGAACAAAAAGCTACTAAATTTCAATTAAGCCATTCTCCTTCAATATCCTGGGAATTTCTTGCTACAAAGTAGCCACTCTCATTATAGGTAACTGTATATTCTACTGCAAACATATTAAATACCTTACTATATGCAATTTAAATGATCCATAATATCGTAATAAAATATATAAGGGATTGTTTTTAAATTTGCTGTTTTTGTTATTTAGACCATCCGAAGATTTAGTCCTAAAATATGAATAGTTTTTGTCTAAACAAAAAAATTATCGATTGTTTTCTGCTTCTTTGCAATCAATCGCACTTGTTCAACTTTTATTGTCACGGTAGTAACATTATGTAACACTTAATTTTCAGCATCATTGTATTCGAAGAAAACCTTTAGTCTGTTCAGCATCTCAAGTGCCTCTCCTGTGCTAACCACTAGATCTAGATCAATCTAGATCACCTACTGAGTCTTGTAAGTCCGAATTATTTTCATCAGGCTGAATACTTGAGTCAACAAACATTGGATGCATTCAGTATAGCTTTTCAAACATTTTATTTAGCATAAGTAAAAGCGATGAATGGTCAAAAACTTGATCAGCTTTTCAGAAAATCTAAGCAGGGTCAAAACACTATTTCTTATATGGGTGACTCGATATGGAACAATTTAAGAGAATGCATAAAAGCTAGTAACAATATTAATACATTCAAACATAATGTGAAGAAACATTACCTTGCAAAATTAAAACAGAAATACGATTTTTGTTTAATTAGATATAAATTAGATACGGCTTATTATATTACTTATATCAAAAAAATATATTAGAACAGACCGCCTCCTACCCATCGAGGGACCATAATGAAAATAAAGTTTTGGCTTTTCTTGTGTTTATCCCTTCTATCAACACCGGCTCCATTGTTTACAATATTGTATATTTAAGCTTTTAAATTTTATTTTGTTGTATTTATACTAATTGTGAATAAATATTTACTTACTTAATTTATTTATTTGGGTTCAAGTCCTATCTTCTTTTTCAGTATTTGATAAATAATTGTAAGCTCTAAATTCTAGGTTTGGTAGGATGCTTCTATATGAAATAATAATACACTAATTTGAAAACAATTCATGGAATAAGTTTTTTGGCAGGTCTACGGAGTTTTCAGTTTGCAAAGCATTCGTTTTAAAGTTTAAGGGACTAAGACCAAAAGCGAAATGTGAAATTAATGCAAATATTAAGACAAGCATAAAACTTGTTGTAGAAACTCATCATACTAAGAGAAATATTTGTTCAAGAGAGACACGCGACATTCTAAAAGGCATAAAAAATAATATTATTTTATTATACCGTCAGAAATTTTGCAAAATTCGCATTTTGAGATATATCTTAAAGTCTACAAAACTTAAAATCACTTCCCCCCTTAACACAACCTGATGCTACAAACCCTTGCAGTTTGCCGTTTAAGAAGTGATAAATATCTTATATTGATTCTTTCTAGCCAAAAAAATTGTTTAAGCTAAACTTTCGTGTTTTAAAAACCAAACAAGCATAGCAGGTTTTTAGATTGCCTTCAGCTTTAAAATACAAAGTTTAGGCGTGTAGCGTGCTACTATTTTTAAGACGGAAAAATTTTTCTATTTACACAGCTTAACCTTATAACTTTTCATACAACATAGAGTATAGAAGGAAAATTAATAGTTTTATACAGTTACAACGACAATAAAATATTTAAAATTAGATCAAAACACTTTTTAGCCAACCTAGAGACAAAAAAGACATAAAAATCACCTGTTTTCAACGACAAGTTTTAGACTCCTACCACCCGACAATAATTAGTAGCTAAGAAATTTGATATAAAGTTTTTTTTAAAGTAATATTCTTAAACACGGGGATTTTTTCCTAGGGTGTATTATTTTTCCGAAGGAAAATATATATATATATATATATATAAAAGTATATGTAAATTATATATAAAGTATATATATAAAGTTGATGAAGTCCAGATCAATTTTTGATAAAGTCGCAAAATTCATGCCCCTTTTAAAATTTGCGATATTGATAAAAAGGTGCCTTTCTTCAAAATTGGGTAAATGTTAATAAACCGCCCATATAATAACAAAATTTTTTTTCAGAGAAAAGTTCCCAAGTATCTTGAATATAGTCGTATTTGTCATACAGTTTTTGTAAGGGTTAGTTTTCAAAGCCAATTTTTGGTTTTAAGACAACTGATTTATTTAAAGTTAAACTTTTGATGAAATTTCAAAATCTGGCTGAACGATTTGCAAATAAATACTGAGGTGACACCTTTCAAGAAGTTGTCCAAAACGTGTGTGAATTTTTGCACAATTTTGGAATAGTGGTACAACATTGTCGCAGCCAATTTTGTAATCTCCCTCAATAAGTTTGTTTTGTACCTCGACTCTCCTAAAGTTACTACAACCCTCATCAAAAAATAATCTGGGTTTTTACAATGTAGAGTGAATACCACTTTTGCTGGTTTCATTCTTTTTTACACTAAATCCGTTATTGTTTTTCTCCTGGCAATCCCATTTCTTTAATCTACCTTACAATTTTTTCTCTCAATTGTCTGTGAACTTCAATTTCTCTGAGGCATTTCAGATAAACTTTTCCCTAGGTCTATTAACAAGTTTTCTTCATTTTCTCGAAGTTCAAAGTATTCATGAAGAACGACAATATCAGTTTTATGTTCACGAAATCTTCTTGTTGAATCAGATGTTAAGAATACAGTAACTTCATTTGAATTTAATATATCATTTTTATTATGCACATGAATTTAAATTCTGCAGTAGACCCAACCTAAATTACATGTCTGAAGTCTATAAAATTTCTGAAAATATAAGAAACCTTTAAGCAACAGCCACCTAAGGCTAGATACACCCACAAGAAGATCTACTATGGGGAAAATATAGTATATCATCAAAAGTCTCTTTATATGGAACAGGCTATCCAATGAAATAAAACCAATCACAAACTATAACGTTTTTAAACATAAGATCAATGAAACGTTTTATAGCTGTCTGGATATGTTTGCATGACCTAATAAATAATTTTTTCTGTTAAAAACACTTTCATCTTTTTTTTTTTAAACTACGCTTTGGCTGAATCAATCTCACTATGTTTTTGTGTTTGATGTATTACGGGACCACAATGGAAATATTGTTGTGACAGATAATTTTTGTGCCTATCCTTGCCTCCATTTTTTTTTATCTTAATGTATATCCTTGATTTTTTTTTTTTGTTGTCTAATATCTTGTCTTGTAAATTTCATTGCATATGTATACTTGCTTGTGGCAGAATAAATACTTACTCACTCACTCACTCACTCACTCACTCACTTACTTACTTACTTACTTACTTACTTACTTACTTACTTACTTACTTA
>JAUZNK010020958.1:0-18696 GCA_035046665.1 Euphysa ruthae
TAGTTTAGAGCCCTTTTTAAATAAGGGAGTAACTGAGGATATTTTAAGCATATTTGGGAAAACTCCAGTAGAAAATGTTAAGATAAATAGACAGCATAAAATGATAGAGATTTTACTGTTGAGATGTTTAAGAATGACTGTTGGTATACTATTTGGGCCAGAGGCTTTGCCATTTTTTAAGTTAAAGATGAGATTTAAGACCTCAGTGCTATCAGTTGGGGAAAGAAACATACTACTTCCGTTTGGATTCTTGAGGTATTTTGAGAAATTGATATGAGAAGAATGAATTTTAGATTGTAGAGATTTTGCAATAGATGATAAGTAAGAATTAAATATATTAGCAATTTGAGAATGATTTTTTATGGATATATTTTTTTTCCATAATGCAACTCGGTATGTAATGTATATGAGTATGTCTGTTGTCAGAGCACAGAGTGTGACTTCTTGTGTACTTTTTAACTTTTATTAAAGATGAGTTATAAAAATTTTTTGAGCAGATTGGGTTACAGCAAACAATCTTGAAAGCTGGCCAAATAAAGTTTTTAACCTTACAGTCAAAGTGGCAGTAGGTGTTGAAGCTAATTTACTAGATTGGTTAATTTGCAGCTGGGTGGTTTGGAACACGCTGTTAATGCCTCCTGTATGGTCCATGTGTATAACCTATGGAGTATATCTCTATTTAACAGTTCTAAGATTATTCGACTTGCTAAAAATGATTTAATTCTGTTCCCATTAGCCTTTGTTTCATCCAAAATCCTCAATCAACAATGTCATGACAATATTTGGCTAAAAAAATTCCATAAAATTGAAAGAAAAATGCACTAATGTACTTCATGGAATAGATAGTTTTTATTCATTAAGCTAATATAATATAATATATATAATATAATATAATATATATAATATAATATAATATATATAATAGTATAATATAATAATAATATTATAATATTTAATATGTTTAAAAACTACAAATTATATATACCTAAATTGTTAATTGTAAATTAAAAGGAGAATGGGGATAATAAGTAAAGAAAAGAGAATAAGGCAAAATTAAAGGCTAAGACTTATAATGTAATGAAATATTTACCTGTTAAATCAGGGTTCAGTATGGAGTGTCTCTTTGATTGTAAGGCAGTAGTCTATTTGAATCTAAAATCTAAAGGAGTTAGTTTTATGTGTCTCAACTCATTAAAGGAAACTACTGAAAAATATTTTCTTTTCTCTTGTTTATTTAGATCATAATTGAAAGCCTTAATTTTTACTCAATTGCAAAACTTAATTCCCCAAAGTTTGTTGTAATTTTGATAGGAGTCAGATGTAAACAGAGATGCTTCCAACCTGATAAATTTGGAATGTTTTGAAAACTTAAGTGATTAACCCTTTTAAAAAGTCAAGAGAAAATAAGTAAAATATCCAAAATTCATGAAATGCCATATAGTGTTATTTTAGAATTTTTCCCTAAAGCTACTTGTGTCAGATCTAAACCGACATCTTATATAAATGTGAATTAATTTGATATTTTTTTTTAGAACTTATTGAGATATCTCCTAACAAGCTCCCCCAAGTAAACTTGCATACAGAATCTTGGTGGAAGGAAGCATACTATTTTTTTGTATCTAGGTAATTATGATATATATATTTCAAATCTTCCTAACCATATTTTAGTGCATATGGCTGTTAGAATGGCTGTTAATGTGAAAACTCTAGGATTTATTTGAACATAAGGATTTATGTAATATTTTAAGATGCTTCACAAGGAATTTTTTGTCAAGTGGTTAGTTTTAATTCGAATTCTTATTAATGTTATACATTGAATTTCATTGTTTTACTGATGGAAGATTGTAATGAGTGTTTTGGATGTGATATCACTTGTCATTGTGTTACCGGTGGATAATTCTAATTTAGAGTTGTATATTGTTAATTTGATGCTATGATAAATATGTGGTATTATATGACATAGTGTTACTGGTCTTTGGTTATAACTTGAAATGTTGTGAATATATGACATCACTTTCAGATGTATCCATATAAAATAAAGAATAAATAAATAAATGTGTTTTTGCATGCCATTGTGTTATTAATAATTTTTATTATGTTATATCACATGTCGTTTCTTACTTTTGATTGATTCTCAGTTTGGATGTAAACATGTGATATTAAATGTCATAATGTTATGGCAATATGATATGGCAATAAAAATCTTTTTCTATATATTCTTCTCTTCCCACAGGCCAAACAGCGGCCCTGTTGATATTAAAAATCTATTTGCTTCCATGTTTCACTTTGGTATAAGGACTAAAGTCATGTTTTTATATCTCGCCTTGAAAGAAACTAAAATTGCATTGATTTTTGTATATTTCCTTTGATATTAAAACTGCATTTGTGTTTATCTTTTATACTCGTTGATCCTCTTATATAGAAAACCCTAGAAGCTTTAGACACTCCAATCACAACTCCATGTTATTCTTTTTCAAGTTAACTTTAAGCTTACTTGTGAAAATAACCTTTGTAAAACACACTAAATAATACTACCTTATTCTTTTATGAATGTTTCTTTAACTTCCTATTTTTTTATACATTCTTGTATTTTGTGAATCCTTATGTTACCAAAAGTCGGAATAGTTTTCTTTTATATTTGTTATGTGGTTTGTATATTTTTTATTTTGTAAAAATTAGAAGTGATTTCGCAGAAGTTCTGTTTCATTATTACTTATAAGTTTAAATGAAGAAAATAGTTTTTTGTCATGCGGTGTTTTTTCATAAAATTATATTTCATATTTGGATAGGAAATATATTTTTTATAGAAATTATATTTCATATTTGGATAGGAAATATATTTTTTATAGAAATTTTATGGTTCAATCTTAATATTTTAGAGCTTTAACAATTAGAATAGAAAATTAAATGAAGCAAAGTGAAATATATGAAATAAAAATAAAATAAAAAAATGTAACGTAAGGATTAGATTTGAGTTTAATAACTGATTAAAATAATACTGTTTAAAATAAAGTGGAGACTAACATGAGCATGAATATGACAGCTTCATGGCATGTTTGTTAAAACACTTTTTTCAAAACTTATGGAGTTTTCTCATTTCTCTCTTTGTTGTTTTTACAACACCCTAAACTTTAATAGACTTTAAGTGCCATGTACTAGTTTTAACTGTACTTATATCACAAACTTTCTTAACATTAATGCTACTGTATAACGGCAAAATTTCTGAAGGTGAGCCTTGTATACAAAAATAAAAAAAGGCATGATTACTCATGTAATCGATATTGTCTTATTTTTAAGAATTTTTACTTATACCATCGAAGATGTTCGTTTAAAAGATTATCTTCCCATTTATTTTAAAATTCTTCCAACAAAGAAATACTAAGCTTAAGGAATTAAAATTTTATCATAATATCCTTGCTTCACACAAGATGTATTATGATTACCAAATCCTGCTATTCAAGGGTCTGTATTCTTTTTACTATTACCATGATTGCTTTTTAGAAGGAGGTCTGCTTCATATGTAATGCACAAATATCCTGCTGATCGATCCTTTGTCTATCTCTTTAGTGATTTTATTTCTCTCAAATTTTGTTGTATTTTAGGAGTTATTCTTTTCACACATGCATGAGTATTCTCATTCAATGAAAACGTTTGAATATTATTTAACTCAGGGTGGTTCTATGCTTTTTATACTTCTTTTTACAAATAAGAAATAATATTGAAAAAAGGAATTATAAACTACATAAATGTTATCGAGCATATGTTGAACTATTTTAAGTTTCAATTCATGTTGTAGGTTTATCATAGTGTCTGTGTTGCTGGCTAGTACAAAATAATTTGCATTTGCGATTATGAAACTATTAAATTAGATCACACATTGTATTTTAAGTTTTGGTCTTGCTGGTGTATCATAGGGCTTATGTTGCTGGCTATCATAAAATAATTTTCATTTGTGAATTTCGAACAACTAAGTTAGAATGTTTTGAAATTTAATTTAATATATAATATATATTAAATTAAATTTCAAATAAAACATTTCAAAATAGAAGCAGATTTATCAACTTAATAATCTTCAGTTATCTCAGTCAATCTCTTAGTCAGGGGCGGCTCTTTTTATGCACCGCTGTGTGGTGGAAATGTCGTATTGCTTCGTTTTAATGATTTATTGTTCTCATCACTTCTGTACACCTTGTCATTCTAACGATTTGTTATTCTCGTCACTTCTGTATGCCTGTCGTTCTAACGATTTATTGTTTTCATCACTTCTGTATGCCTGTCGTTCTAACGATTTGTTTTCATCACTTCTGTACGCCTGTCTTTCTAAGGGTTTATTGTTCTCATCACTTCTGTACGCCTGCCGATCTAACGATCTATTAGGCTCTGGGATCAAAAGTGGTTAAATTTTTTTAAAAAAAGATGATCTAAAAATAACATTGTTGTAATTTTTCTCCATAAGTTAGGTTTTTAGTCTGTTAAGATAATAATATTCCTACTATGTTTTGTTTTTCGAACTTCTGATTGATTATTTTTATTAAGGCCGAGTATTGTTATAGATGCATTTAGCTATGTTACGCTACAGACACCTCTGGTAATTTTCTTTCGCATAGTTGGAAATATTGCTTTGTTTGTTTTATAGGGAATAGTCTGACAGCATAATATATTAATAAAAATATGATTATATTCTACCATTACAATATCATTTATCAAATTCATGACAATTTTTATAAATGATCTCAGATTTATGTTTGAATAGGCAATTAATGACTGAGTTCGTAAGAAAAAATTTTAAAACTAATAAATAATATCTACTCACGAGAAGGTTAATATATTCTAACTATTCTTTGCTTTCGAAATTCCATTTTTTACATTATGAAGTTGCTAATTGTTTTTGCTGATGACCTAATTGGTCGCGCTCTGATGACCATTATGTATTACGATATGTAAATTGTTCTCTATCTGATATTCACCCTTGAGCTGATGAAATGGTGCATGGGAATAGTTTCACACAAAAAAAATGTGGTGAATTTTGTGTTTGGATTCGTAAAAAAGTAATTGTTACATTCCTTATCTGAAATTTTAGAATAATGAACATTTTATATTAGATATTTCAGTCACTTTACTCGTTCTTCCAGTTGAATGTAGATGATTAAAAATAGCACTTGTACAGAGCGATCACTGTTTTCCAATTACTTAAATTGTATTCGAAATATTTAGCATGTATAAATTGCACCCTTTCCTGGATTCCAAATTTTTTCTACTTTTTTTTCTTTTTCGAAAGTCGCTTGAAAAAGTTGTTCAAAATATGAATTTGTGCTTGGAGTCTGGTGTAAGTTTAGTGCCATTGGAAAAATATCTTCCTAATTATGGAGTTGTTATTAAAATTCACATTCTTCATTACCGGTTTTGTTTTTACGTTATAATGTGTGGTACTTATATTTTTATATATATATTTCGAGTTGACACCAGGTTAAATGAATTTATCATTTGTAAATTGTCATGAAAAAAGTTTGAAAGAGACTAACGTAGTAACGTCATTTCTTTGTATTATAATAGAATGCATGGGGTAATATAAAGAATTGTAAAGATGTGAAAGCTTTGTAGTCAAATACATTTTAAATATATATCGTTGTACAATAAATGTATGGTTTTCATAAAATGGTATAATATAGTTCTGTTATCTATTTTTGATAACTTGGTTGGTGACATTAAGTTTAATTAGATATTCGTTTATGGAGATAACAAGATGGTCCATCTGCTCTGCTAAGTGCAGTATTAAATCTTAATTTTAAAATTTTTTTTGTTTTCAAAAGAATGATTAAATCCAATTATAAAAAAATACATATAAATTTAATTTCAAATTTAAACTATTAATTTAATTAGTTAATCAAGCAATTTGTTTTCTTGCTTTATCTTAATTAATGCTTTTTGTCATTATTTTAAAAAAATATTTAAACTTTTAGTTACTTAATGTTTTACTTTCTCGTAGGAAAAGAGTGTTTTAAAATTGTTTTTGTCTTAATAAGGGTAAATGCAATAGGAAATTGTTTCTCTGGGAAATTTCAGTGTTTCATAACGCAGGTACATCATTTGTTTATCGATGTTTCGTCTGTAGTTTTACAAAGATTCTGGAAGGTTTGCAATTTTTATTTTACCGTTTATATTTTTCTTTTCTTTCTTTTTAATATTTCAATTTTTTAAATCGTTTTTATCGGTTTTATTAAATTTTACATACGTACGTATTTGTAACCTGCAATCATAATATTTTTTATCTGACTGATGTACATCCAATCATCCATCAGACTGATTCATCATTAGAAGGTTCTCTTTTATCTTTCATTTGTTGAAATGGAATACTTCCGTTTTCTCAACTTTTCCAGTTATTTAATAACGCTACATATCTTCTCAAAATGTAGTTCATTAAAAAATGCATGTATTGTGCGAGGAAAGCTTTAGAAACAGTCATTTCATTTTCCAAGGTCTAGAAACAATATAAAATCTTAAAAGTTTTTAGTAATTTAAAAATTAAATTTTTATGGAATTCAGTACTAACAAAAACAAATCTTGGGGAGTAAGTTGATGTGATATTTCCTACTTCTCGAGTTATATTAACAAGCATCTAATGCAGGTAGCTGGGAATACATGTAGGGATAAGATCGCAATGGTTTAGCGGTAATGTTTTTCTTCTTGTGCCAAGTCTTAAAAAAGCAAAATTTTAAAAGCGACATTTACCAGTCCTTACTGAACAATGATAAATAATGTGTACACGTTTAGCTCAATTTTAGACATTTTGTTCTTCGCATGTTTTACTGTTTTATTTAGCTGTATAAAAAAACAGCAGAAATTCTTTTGTAAACGATGAAAGCATGTTTTTCTTTGTCTTTTATATTTATTCTACTGTTTTATTCCAATATTTTCACTTCTTTATCGGAATAATAAAGGAGTTATTAAGAAAAATTATTATATCTGTTGTAGCATGGTTTCTATGATTTTATACTGTTTTGAAAATTTTATCGAAATATATTAACCATGGTTATATACATAGAATTATTAGTGATAGTTTTTTTAAAAGCATTCAGTTTTATTTTTTGTTATAGCAATCCCTTGGAGATTTAACAAATTATGAATTTTACACTTTTAAGACCTGCTTTACTTATAATATTTGGATTCTTACAGATATTCGAAAAAATATTTGTTGATGCCAACTTTTTGATATTTCCAACAAAGGATTGCCCCTGGAGGTTTTTTTTTTAACCTAGATAGATTCTAATTGACAATGTTAGATATTTTTCATAATAAGAATCGATAAATGCAACTGGAAACCGTTGATGCTTTCACTGTTCTAAAATTTTACCTCGTTCATAACTTTTTTCATAAAAATTTATTTAGATTTGATCTTATGTATTTAAATTGAGTTTTTGATTGAATCTCTTTGCATTTAGGGGGAATTTAAAAACATATTTTTAATTCTAATGTTTACGTTTACTGTCTCAAATGTTATATTTAACTTTTAACTGGTCTTCTCTCTTTTGGGGAGATTAACAATGGTTCAATAAATATTTTTGTAGATGGTGACGATCAGATAAATTGTTTAGAAATGATGCTTCTATTTATATATTCAATGCTATGGATCAAAGAAGTGTTTTGGACACTTGGGTTTAAAAAAGTCTTTTACGTTAAAAGTCGTTTCTGTGAAGCTTGCCAATATTTTTTTGAAGTAATCAACGTTTTAAAAAATAAAAAAATCGAACCTAAGTTTAGTTATTCGTGTATTCATTAATAGCATGGCTTTTTATGGACCTCAGAATACTAATAATATTTTTCTAATACTTTCTGAAACGAGCTATTTACTAGCTTTTTAACTTAAATATAGTTTTTCATTGAATATTTTCTGACAGTATAGAAAATCTGCTAAAGGTATGAGTGAAAGAATGAAAGTTATGTTCATAGATCATTTACATCTTTATTATAGGTCAGTTATTTTATATATAAGTATACAACAGCACTCACAAGAAGTCTCCTGAATACATTTGTTTACGTAGAAAAAAAAACTCTTAGAATATATAGAATATATAGTTCTTTATAAAACTCAGCAAGAATGATTCTCAATGAACATTCTTTTAAATTACACATAAAAAGTTTAGGATGTTGTTCAAATTATGAATAACATAGTTGTAGATTTAAGGAAGCCAGGATTTAATGACTTTGTTTAATATAAAACATCCCTCGTTGTGATTAATTATTTTTGTGTTCTTTTTGACAGTTTAGCTTTTTTCTTACAACGATGAAATTAAAGCTCAATTACTTTTATCTTTGATGTTTTTTTATTGTTCTAGTTTAAACATTAGAAATGGTGTAAGTTAATTTTTAATAATACCTTTATGTGAGAATGTCTTCTAAAGGCTTGGAAAACCTCCATTTGAGAATTTTGGATGAAATACCAGGTAATGTGAGCAAGACCTTATTTTTGATTTTCAATAGTTTTTATATTTATATAGGTGTTTTTTTTTGATAATATTTTTTATTTATCTCTTAAATCTAAGCTTTGCATGCATCAAGAAAAAAGATTTTAAAATCAAGACTTTACTTTGTTGACTCAATTATTGGTTTAATTTTTTAAATTTATCTACCACTGTGGTTTAAAAAGGGAAGGGTTGGACATATCAATACACAAAAAATTTGTTTTGCTGGGAGGAATTTGAGTAAACCATATGCAGAGTTCTAAGTTGGCATGATTACTCCATTTTTATTAATATTTCCAGGGTTGCAATTTCACATATGCAGTGGTAAAATATAATTTCCTAAATTGTATTTTTTATTTTATTTCTCTCAAAAATGAACTGATTAGGGCTGTTTCCATTTTTTCGTTTCTATGGATGCTGATATTACATTTTAGTATTTACATGATGGATGCATGCAATTCTGTAACGCTTTAATTTTATACCATGTCACGAAATTCTAATCTTAACTTTCAAAATTGTCTAGAATGGTTTTTCGATTTAGTTATGCTAAAATTTGATCTATAAAAACTGAACTGAAGTGTCTTGCAGGTTTAAATGTTTTCATATCATATATGATTTTGGAATACATATTTTTTTCAAACACACGGTATTTTTTTCAAAGCCTTAAATCTACAGATTATTCTTTATAAAATATGGCAATTTTCGTCAATATGAATGAATTTTTGATTTAAACCGAACCCAATTCAAAAGACTAGTTTGTAAAGTTGTTTACTCAATAATCTATTAATCAAAGTTTGTTGCATTTTCAAAATTATTATGGCGTTTTCCGATGTCTTGAAAAAAAAAAAAACCGGAGTCCTATTAACCAATTTTCAATTTTTTATTCAATGATTGTCTTAGTATTTATATAAACAAATAATTTTTCTAATATTTAAACGAAATTGTAAATGTATATTTATTGGTTAAAATGGAAAATATGATAATAAATATTATTAATTGCATGAACTTTTTTATAATATATAAGCCAAAAAGGAGAGATTTGACTTCTTTTTTTATATGGTTTGGTGGCGTTTGTTTTGAAGCATTTGGTGCTCTATAATTTTCCAAAGTAAATTTCTATTCCTATAAATTCATAAATATTTCAAAATATAATGCTGTTAGATTTATTTATGAGTTCTAACAACTCTCTGTTGAAAGATAATTTATTTCCTTGTACTTCAACTTATTTCTGTTTCAATGTTTATTCTATTTATATTTATAAATAAACTAAACAAATTCATTCAATCTATGTTTGAACAGGATAAATAATTTAAATAAATATTCTCTGACTCTGCCAAATATAAAAAAAAAAAAAAACTATTCTTGATATTGGATTTTAAGGCCATCTAAAACACTTGCTATACCATTGCTTTTTTCATAAGCATGATTGCATTCAAAACAGGATAAAATGTATTTCTTCCTTCTAGATAGTTTGTTAAAAATTTCCCCACCAAAAAAAATACATAAAAAGGTATTAAAAAAAATACTTAAACGCTTCTTTTCACTTAGCATAACTGTTTATTGTTCGTTTTCAGTCATGGTTGTAAACAAGACTTCATCGAGTGGCCCTTTCGGACTTTCTGGGGAAAAGAAAATTTTGACTAGTAAAGAGATGACAGAACGATTACTCAACAACAAATCTCTCTCAGATTTGTCACCTGAAGGTCGCCAAGCTGTGCTCAAGCATCTCAATGTATCTATACCTTTAATAAGAAACACACAAACTACTCATCATGTGGCTGAGTTTGTTACTTGTTCTTGCAATAAATGTGAAATTAAGAATAGGACATGCACATCAAAAACTGGATGCTTTTCATCAATTGTATATGCCAGTAAAACAGGAAAAACTTCTGAAGTATCTTATGGTTGCCTCCATGACGATAGTGTAAGTAGACTCTTATTTACCATAATCCTTTCCATAGAGTAATTAACTTCATAGAAAAGATGTGATAGATATCTTGGGCCCTCTTTATCTTTACAAATATATGCTTAAATTATTTTAGACGGTTCACTCTGTATTATCGTGTGGCCTAGACTTGCACAGCAAGCTAACAAAGAAACGTATGGAAGCTGACAAACAACTTGTATTAAAAACTCATACAACTGGGACACATAAATCTGAAGACTGTGTCGCTACGGTATGCTGTAGATGGGATGAATGTAATAAAAATATTGTGCCAAAAAAGACTTGTTTTGATTGTAAGTCTAATTATATGTACTTACAGCCTTTTGATTCATGTAAAGGTGGCCTAACGAAATAAGGCTTTATATCTGCTTGTTATCAGAGTCACTGTCTGTTAGATTCCAAAAACCATTTAGAAAACGCCATTGCACTAGCATTAAAATGATATAATACGACGATGTAGGAAATTTCAACTTTTTTTTGTATTTAATAGATAACATATTCTTCTTAGAAAACTTTTGGACTGAAAGCGATTTTCATGAATTTTTGTTTATATGCTAGAAATTTAAATTGATGAAAAAACAGAAAATTTAACTAGTCAAAATATGAAGGCCTTCATGGAAAACCCCTGTTAAAGAAGTTTAATATTTCACGTTTAAATCTTTCGTGAAGTCATCGTTTTCCTTTTGGATATATGACTGATGAGAAACTTATCTAAGCAAAGGACTGATTTTATTTTCGTGTTAAATTTAATACTTTGGTGTTTTATTATTTAGCTACAAAATTATTCTCAATAATTTTAGAGATAATAACGCAAATATTATAAAAATTTGACAAAAAATAAGTTGTTTTTTTGATTTTTAACCAAAATTTTCTTGAATGAGAGATTCATGAAAATTTAACTATTCATGGTTGTTATTTTACTCTTAGCAAGAATTAACCTCTTGACTCCCTTACCTGCGTTTTCAAATTTCGGGCATTCCATGGGCTGTTGAATATCAGATATACCTGAATATATTGGAAATAATCATTCAGCCCACTTTCATTCGTTGTTGCTTTGCTTTTTATATGCATGTGCATGATTTTATTATGATTTTAGCATACGTTGCTCCTGTTATTACCAAAGAAGGCTCTAAGTTTCCTACAAACTTGTTTATGAGCATATTTGCACCCTGTGCTGCATTGGCTATACTCCTAGCTCTCTTATTTGTATTCTTTAAACTATGGCAAAGAAAAACATCTGCGAAATCCCCGTCATATAATCGCTCCAAATCATCAATTCCTCTTACAGCTGTGTCTGTTAACGACAACTCCTTGAAACAATATCTTGATGTTTCAATATCATCGGGATCTGGATCTGGACTTCCTTTTCTCGTTCAGCGAACAGTTGCGCGTCAAATTGTACTCGGGGATTTGATTGGAAAAGGCAGATACGGGGAGGTAATACAATTTTAAAATTTTACTTGGTCATTTTGTTCTGTTAACGAGATTCTGGAAGGTGATGGTTTTTAAAAGTTTAAATTTTTGAATTTGATTGAATACAATAGAGAAGAGGAAATAAAATGATTTGAATTTTTTCTTTTTTATAGTAAGTTTGAGAGCAGTAGATACAGCGATTCTGAAGTTTGAGCTTATATGAATCGCGATGTTGGACTGAAAAGTTAAAATTCAAAATAATGGCAGTTGGGTTTTTTGTTGATCTAAGCGTTTGTTTACAAGATGAAGGTGATATACATAAATTTCTGATTTCCATTTAGGTATGGCGAGGTGATTGGCAAGGCGAAAGTGTTGCCGTAAAAATATTCAATTCGCGTGATGAAGATTCCTGGAAACGTGAGACTCAGATATATAACACAGTCATGCTTAGGCATGAGAATATTTTAGGATATATTGCATCTGATATCGCAACAAGAGACGAGGTGACTTGCATGTGGCTTGTTACACATTATCATGTGCATGGTTCGCTATATGATTATTTAAATCTAAATTCACTGGATATATATCAAATGGTTTTACTCAGCTATTCAGCTGTCAGTGGACTAGCTCATTTACATATAGAAATACACGGAATGCAAGGCAAACCAGCAATCGCTCATCGTGATATGAAAACGAAAAATATCTTAGTGAAAACAAATGGACAATGTTGTATATCTGATCTAGGGTTATCGGTGCTTCATTCTAAAGAGTCTAACTGTTTAGATATTAGTTATAATAGAAGAGTAGGAACCAAAAGGTTAGATATAAATTACTTATACTTGGATTATATTTCACTCTGGTATTATTCAAGTGAAAAAGTAGCTCTCGACAGTGTCCCCTGATAATTAAGAATAGTGTTAATATCGTGAATACTTTTCATCCAATAAGCGAAATACAAGTTCAAACCGATATTATTATTTGAACCTTACTCTTTTGACTGTTTAGATTGGGAAAAGTAAGCTTACTAATTTATTTTTCTTACACGTATGCCTTGTACATATTTTTGTTTCCCAATTTTTGAGGATAAATACTTATTTTTCCTCGAATGTTTTAAAAAAACGAGTTTACTTTCCCGTTTTTTCTGTTCGTAATAGAGCAACAAACTCCCCCATCTAATAAAATTGATTTATTTTAACCTGTCAAAACACACTCAGAAAAATAGAGGCTAGAATATGAGCTCTGGCTTATATGTCTCGACAAAACGTAGAGGTAGAAGCTACCTCCATTCTGGCAAGAAAATATCTGATTCGAGTTTTATTTTTTCTGCTTATCAATAGGAGATGTAATCGTCTTCAAAGTGCCGAAAATTTTTATGTACACGAATAAAAAGAGGAAATTTGATGTTTGATCCTTATGATATATATTGTTAAGTGATATGCACTATTTCAAATATGTTATTAATAGGTATATGGCGCCTGAACTGCTTAACGAAACCATGCAGATGAATACGTTTGACGCTTACAAACAAACTGATATGTATGCTTTTGGGCTTGTGTTATGGGAGATAGCTCGTAGAACAATGATAAATGGTAAAGTTTATGTGTCAAATATGCATGTATCAATTTAAATACTATCTACAGTCTGCAGACGTAAATCTTGCTTTAATGAGGAATTCTCTGAAGTTATATTTTTATAGACCTAGATAACGAAAAATATATGAGTCTTCATAGTTTGATAAGGATATAGGTTATTTCAATATAAAGCAACCTTGATCCAATAAGGTGCTTTTTCCATGGTTTGTTCGAAAGTTTTAATTTACAATCTGAAACCAGGTCTACTGATCAATCATTTATGTCCATTGCCTTTCTTTACTTTACTTGTATTATATGCAGGATAAATTCTGGAATGTTTTGTCTAAATTGAAATTGGAAAATGCATGCTGTTTTTCCTAAATTTTAAACCTTTTGCTGCTTAGGTGTAACAGAAGATTATCAACCTCCTTACTATGACAGGCTGCCCCAGGATCCTCCTTTTGAAGAAGTGAAGGATGTTGTAGCTGATGAATGCTATCGGCCTCAGATTCCAAAATCGTGGTACAATGATGAGGTAAGAATTTCTTGCTGTAATGAATATTTAAAATGTTATCAAAAATATTTTTGAGAGTTATTTTTGATGGTGAGGGATATTAATTCAGCCATTCTGAAAATTACATGAGTCTTTGTTTTGTGACATTTGGGTCATTCTTGAATGTTATCAAGGTACTTATAATTTTATTGTGCTGAATATTTAGATTATATTCTTTCAACATTTTGCTTACAAGATAGATTTAGCATAATTAACACGTTATACTCAATGTGGAAAAAATTTAATGCTTTTTGAAAGTTAGTGCTAGCGATGTTTGTCTTATCGTGCATTCATTTGAATCATATTTTATCGCTAGAGGTCGATTAGATTTTATGCACAGGATTCTTTTCCATAAATTTATGTAAAGCCAAACGCATACTAACCTAGTCTTCAGTTCCAATTTTAACAGACGACCTATATTTATTGGGAAATTATTTTTTTTTCTAGCACCTTTTTAAAATTTCAAAGCTAATGACGGAATGTTGGGTAGAGGCGCCTCACTCTCGTCTGAATGCTTTACGCGTAAAAAAGACACTTTATAAACTCATGTCAATGATAAGTATTGAGAAAGATGATCATTTCAGGAGAGATTTCTCTCGAAATTTAATTAATTCGTCTGTTCACGGGTCACAATCAGCCTGTACTACTAACGTTTCATTGACTGGTTCCACACTTTCTACGAACATTTCGTTAAGTGGAGAGTCAGTTCGTCTATTACAACCTGATAGTTGTGGAATTCGCAATGCTGTTGTTTAGCGACTTGGGCGAGATTAATTTTGAGGATCATTAATTTTCAATGATGGAATAATTTCTTTTACTTAAGAGTATTGTAAATTTCGCTGAAGAATGATTTTTTCGAAAGATTTCTCGATAAGGTATACTATAATTATATATATATATATATATATATATATATATATATTTATTAACTTTTATAAAAATACTATTTACATTTTTGTATATATAAAGTTTTTCTGTTTTATCTAGACAATAAATTGTTCAGTTATAAACATGTTTATAATTGAACCTTCTGATATGCCAAACGGTGTCATATGAGTCACCTATGTCAGTCGGTTTGCTTATCTATTCGCGTATTTTCCCTCACTTTCATAAATTTCATCTGAAATTTCGTTTGAAAATTTAATATCCCAAGTTTTATTTTTAATAGCTATGTTAAAAATAACACATCTTGCATAACACATCTTTGTCTATTATCTACCAAGTATTTATTTAGAATGCTTACTTTATGTATAATTTTCGTTGTTATATATTTACAACATGAAAAGAAAATTATTTTAATATTTTTTTATATAATTTGTAATCATAGCTATGTACTAACAAGGTAATTCTGGAAATTGTTACAAAAGCATAGCAAACTCATGACTGGAAATCGCAAATATTAAAATTATTCTGTACCATTTACCCAAACGTTCCCAGGGAGAGTTCCAGCTAACTCCTCCTATTTTAATACAATTTTGACAATTGGAGCTTTACGCTGCTGCATCTTTAGTTGTTTTTGTTTTAATTGTTAAATTATATATAAAGAGATAATAAAAATTGTTCATTTTTGTATCAAACATTTAAGAATCATGGTTTGCTGGGTCTTCTGCAGATCTAACATAGCGCTGTTTTAAAGATTTTGTACGTTCTTGGATCGTGTTTAGACGATTAGTAAATTTCAAATCAAACTGGCTAATACAGCTTGATTGTTAGCCTATGTCATGGAAAAGACATCAGCTTGCGTTACTGTCAATATTGTTTCTAACGAACAGTTAAAAAGCTTGGAGCAGAAGAACCTTTGTCAAAGTTTTGGTGGCGACAGCTCACGTATTTTTTATTTTTAAACTGAGCTTTCTACTGCGTGAAAATTTGTTTGGAAGGAAAAGCTTAATAAGTTTAAAGGAAACTGGTTAATGACGCTTCAAACCAAAATATTTTTAAAAAGTCGTGGTAGTTGCTAGGAGATCCCTTTTTTTAATCCAAGCAGGGACCAAAGCCTGTAAATATCATTTGCGTGAAAGGGAATAAAAGGAAAGGGTGTCCTTATCTGAGCTATGAGATATATTTACTGCGAAGTAACAATGACCACGTGAAAATTATTTTTGACTTTAAAAGACTCTTGCACTCTAGTTGAGTGAGATTAACCCTTGCATGACTAAAATAATTAGTTTATATTGTTACCGATAAGTAAAAAAAGGTATGAACATCACTTGTTATTGCGCTACTGTTTTTTTTTTTTTTTTTTTTTTTTTTTTTTTTTTTTTTTTTTTTTTTTTTATTTTTTTTTTTTTTTTTTTTGCATGAAAATTGTTTATGTGCTGTTATTGTATATCGAAAACTGAATAAAAGATATTGAAAAGTATCACCGTTCATACTGCGGACTTTGAATTATAAATATTGAAATTAGTCTCCTTTACAAAAATTTAACATTCTTCAAAAACGAAATCGACAATAAGTTGATAGAACTTACTGTAGATGAATAAAAAAAAATTTTTGTTTTCATAAATGAAAAAGACATTTTTAATGACTTTCAGGATTAGAGCATTTGAATTTTATCCTCTGTTTGGGAATTAGAGAGTGATGTTGGAATCTGCAAAAAGCTGGCTCAAATATTTTCTATTGTGCGACGGATCTAAGGGCAAAAAAATACTGTTTATTGAGCTCAAACTAAGTCGCATATTTATTTTCAGTTAAAAATTACAGTGATAGGAGCAAAATAATACTAGATTAATTATTTGGTTAGCTTTAAAACTACCAAAATATTAATTCATAATGTTAGTTACACCTTCGTTAACATCGATATTGGCTTTAAAGAAAGGCTCGAAACAAAAGCTGTTGTGAACACGATTTATTGATTTGTATACAACTATTCTTTTATAAACATGCGCTTTATGAATATAAAATGAGATCTATTGAAGTTCATGTAAAGGGGTACAGTAAATTAAATTTTAGAAAATCGTTTTTTCAAAAACTATTGTTTCTGCCTATTTAGATATCGTGGAATCCGATTCCGAGGTTAAAAATCCTCTAAAACTTATTTTTACCCTAGCAACGGATTATTTATATCACTGCTAAGGTTTTTTTTTGCCAAAAATATTAGCCTTAACAACCTAGTTTGTGGCTATAATGTAAATACGAGAAATAAAAGTGGCAGTCATATACGACTTGTGTTATTACAAGCAATGACTTATCCTTTAAACCTTGAGATCAAAAGCAGCATGATTGAAAAATTCTGACTATTTTTATGGCTTGATATTTTAGCATATTTTTTTGTTCCTTTCGTGTTTATTATTTTATTTTGATTTTAATTAAAATGAAAGAAGTTTATATATTTATTTATTTATTTAATTAAAATAAAATGGGAGGATCAAAGAGAACACAGACTTCAAGTAGAGTGTATTCAGGCAAAAGAGAAAAATTCAAAGGCGATAGATATACACCTAAATTTCTTCTGCTGGATCAAATACTGAAACACCAAAAAATGTGAAACCAAAGCGTTCAGTGTCTGGAAAAAAGTCACAATTCAATGAAAAGGAAAACAATGAAACTAATGTTGAGGATTTTAATTTGTTTATGAACTTTTCCTTTCTTTCAGGAAAAAAAATATAATTTGTTACTGTGCCTACCCCCTTAAATATGTGCTCAAGCTATGTTGCAGGCGTACTTGTCCTCCCCCGTGCAGAGACTTGTTAAAAGCAAATTTTTTAGCTAAAGCTGTTCTTTGGGTGAAATGATTCAAAAAAATTGAGGGTGGCTAAATTTTTGACCACGCCCTCCCATTTTGCTGACGTCTAATAAAATTCTAAATTCACTACATGGAAAAATTAATGGGAACAAGAAAAATATAAAAAATATGCTTCGAAAATTTCTAATTCTCAAATTACAGCGTAATTTGAGAACGAACGAAATACACACTAATTAAATACTGATCTTTGAATGACAACAACTTTTAAATCCAGAGCTGCAAAATAACTTCGATATATCTTATACTTGAAGGCTCCTGTAGCCGGAGGTAACTTTTCAGCGTCAGTTTAAAATTTTGAAAAAAGTTACAATGTCAATCAAACTCAAATTTTGAACGATGTTGTAGTCGAATCGCTCCCTTATTTTATTTTCTTATTTACGGATATTAATACAGGATAACCGTTTCAACTTCATAAAGAGTATCTTTTAAGTAGCATATGCACACATAGACGTGTGTAAAATAAGGACCAATAGTTTATAGATCATGAAGCTCTTTAAGCAAGTAAAAATTTCTTTAAACATGACATTCATTTAGTTTTATTTTCTAAAAAATAAATTGGTATTTTCAAGTCATAATGAACAAAAGACCAAAAGTTTCAAAGTATGCATAAAATACTGGTATAATATATTCAATAGTCATCCTTGTCAATGTTTTCGTCATCTTCAGAAAAATAAATTTCCTAATAGCTTTGGTTGCCATCTTAATTTTTACATGCAACACATTTACACATCTCTGTGCAAATCAACTTGTGTTTTGGCACTTACATCTGTTGGAAGAAAAATCGGCTTTACAGCCACATACACTAAGTTCGATTAGAGCAAGAGGTGAAGGTAGTTAGTTCATAAGTCATTATTGGTACATATTTATTGCTTATGTTTTCCCATCTGTAATTTACAGGTGATGGGATGTTTTGCAAAGGAACTAATGCTTTTCTTAAATCCAGAGCTGCAAAATAACTTCGATATATCTTATACTTGAAGGCTCCTGTAGCCGGAGGTAACTTTTCAGCG
>JAUZNK010020969.1:4024-20829 GCA_035046665.1 Euphysa ruthae
TATAAAATATTGCCAATCTTTACAAATAAACCAAACATAGTTTGTTGAACAAAAAAATTTAATTGGCTAAAAAAATCCTAAAAATCTGTTGAAATTGATATAAAATATTGCCAATCTTTACAAATAAACCAAACATAGTTTGTTGAACAAAAAAATTTAATTGGCTAAAAAAATCTTAAAAATCTGTTGAAATTGATATAAAATGTTGAAAATGATATAAAAACTGTGACAGCAATATCGATTTTTTCAGACTAAACATCGACACTGAATTGCAACTAGATGTGAAACCAGGAATACTAAGTACATTGTTTTAAATATTTGATCCTATAGGAATAGCATCACCATGTTTAATAGAAGTCAAACTGATAATGCAACAACTTTGATCCCAAAAAGTATATTGGGTCAATCTCCTCCCCAGTGATATTATGAGTAAATCTCTTCCCCAGTGAGCAAATAGAAGAAACGGAAATGAAACATTAACAAGTGAAGTTATAAGCATCAGTAGACATTTTGGTTTAACACCAAATAGTAAAGTCCTGCTACATATTTTTGCTGACTCATTTAGCCAAAAATACGAGTCAGTAGCATATTCGAAAATATTAACAGTGTTTGCAGAAACATTAGGAAAAAAATACATGTATCATTCATTATTGGGAAAAGTAGAATCGCACCAACAACCAAAAAGATCTTAAACATACCAAAGTTGGAACTACGGCAACAGTTATGGCTTCACGATTAAAGGCAAAATTAATTAATGAAGTAGAAATCAATGTAGATCAATCATATCTTTGGACTGACTCAAAGACTGTCTTCAAGTACATACAAAGTGAAATCCCTCGCATGTTACACATAGAATGATATGAAATAAGACAAAACACTAGAATTGACAAATGGCATTATATTTCAATAAATTTAAAGGCTGCGGATGACTGCAGCAAAATAATTTTTATCTAGCATAACCAGATTTTCTGAAAAACTAAATCCTAAACAACGTTATGAAAACCAAATCCAAGACTGAGTATATTGAAAATGAGCAAAGGAATAAGTTTGCCAGTAACCTCAACGTCAATATTACAACGACCCAAGAACTAAAACTACAGTTAGAAAATTTTATAATTTGAGCCAGCTATTCTTCATGGTACAAAATACAACGGGTAGTAACTTTAGTAAAAATTATGTTTAATCACTGGAAACTATCAATTAGTAAATAACCATCATCTGTTACCGAACATATTCTACATAAAGCTACAAACAACATAATCAGAGGGAATGTTTTCAACCAAACTCAGGACAATAGAGACCAAATTGCCGTTATTAAAAAGTAAGTTGTCTTTTTTACAACCTTTTAATATACAAAACATCATTAGGGTTGGAGATCAACTTGAGCATGCAGACCTACGTCCTGAATCCAAACATAACAGCATGCAGTCACAAGCCTTATCCTAAAAAACATTCACGAAACAAATTATCATTGTGGTAGAGAACACAACCATGTACATATTATATGAGACTTTATCAAATTTTAGCACAAATTCACATTTGATGCATGCATCCATATTTTTTAATGTTTGTGATATTTTTTTTTTATCAATTAATAACGTTTCCTAATGGCATACAAGCCCCATAATATTTTGCACATGATTACAGCTTTGAGCACTTTTAAGAGAATTCTATACTGTAAACACCAGAGAGTAAAACAGTTCCTCGATTAATGTCAGGACTTCCACCATGCAGAGCAGCATTTACAGGACCAGCATTTATCCATACAGGGGAAAACTACTTTGGTCCTATCACTATAAAGCAACATAAAAGAACTAAATTAACTGCAGGACTGTATAAGCATTGTTGAGTACTTTTCACTTGCCTTACTGTTGGAGCTGTTAAATTCCAGCTTTCAGGCGATTTTAGCACAGACTCTTCCATCATGGCACTTCAAAAAAATACCTGGAGCGACAATGGAAACAATTTTATTGGAACTAGTAAAAAGGTCAGAGATACAGTACCAATGTTTGACAAAGTGAAAATCAAATTAAAGCTATAAGGTAACTACATTACCTGGAACTTCATACCACCTGACAACCCTTGAATGGGTGAAACTTGGGAGAACCTCCCAAAGATAACTAAAAGGGCGCTAAAATGGCGCTAAGAACTGTGACAAAAGGTTATCTACTCCAAGAGCAGCAACTAGTTATGCTATTAGCTCAGGTAGAGAGCACAATCAATAGTCAATCATTAACACAAGTTAACAATGATGTGAACAGCTTCAACGTTCTAACATCCAACCACTTCAACATAGGTAGAACAACATTGAATCATTTGAAGTGGAATCATAAGGAAAGCAAGATGAACAGTACTCAGAAGTGGAAAGTAGTACAAGCAATGCCAGACATATTCGCAACCGATTTGTAAATCAGAGTAAAATGGAATCAGAATCAACGTCAGTTTAATTTCAAGGACTTAGTTTTACTACAAGTTGACAATACAATCATTCATGTGATGGCCTTGTAAGATCTGTGAAGTTTAAAGCTACCAAACACTACTTTAGTCAGACCAGCAAATCAATTATGTCTACGTGGAAGAATGTGAAGTCTAAATGGTTATTTTTCGAAACTCAGTTTCTCACTTAAGGGGGAAGAATAATATGGTATTTGATGCTCAATATTAAATTGAAAATGAATTCAGTTTAATGTGATATGAAATCAACTAGTGTTTTTTTTTATTGAACCTGAGGTACATCCTATTTCTGGTCGAAATTTGAACAAGCTTGGTCTGCAGAAAAATAGTTTAATTGGCATTCAATAAATAGAAATTTCTTATAAGTTATGCTGCATGACATGTATACAAGTATCTAATAGAAACATTCATATGTTTGAGTATAATTAAAAATATATTGCTCAAGAGTAAAAATATTTTTAAGAAACAAGTCATTAAAGAAACAAGATTTAAGTCAAGTTCACTTTTCACACTTTTCATTTTCATTTTTCGTCGCCGCATAGCCATTTATTTATGTTAGAGGATATAATACTTTGAATTTCTTGAGTATGAGAAAAGATAAACTTTACAGATTAAAAAGTTATCACTCTATTTTCACCAACCTAGCCTATATACCCGTCCTTTTGTGTTTGAAACCATTCGATACCTTCACAAAAGTTCTAAAAAAAAATCCTTCTTTTTAAAAAAATTTACAATTAATTGAAAATTTACAATTAAAAAAAACTACATATCAGTCATATTTAAAATATATGTATATATAAATACCCCTGTTAAAATACTTCTTTCCCTTATTTAAATTATATCAGTTATATAAATATCCCTGTTAAAATACTTCTTTCCCTTATTTAAATTATATCAGTTATATAAATACCCCTGTTAAAATACTTCTTTCCCTTATTTAAATTAGTAGGTTGGTTCCATGGAAAAATTAACTCTCATGATATCAAAAATTTGATGGCTAAAGTATAGATACACTTTAATTTATTGCATCAAAATTAGTTAGGGTAAAATAAAGATGCTATTCCAAGTAAAATTCAAAAAAGAAATCAGAATAAATTATGACAAATCTAAAAATAAAAAACAAAAAAAACCTGCACCTGGCAAAGTGATAGTTCTTCAGACAACATTTTATTTTGCTCTATCAACTCTTCATAAGAGTAATCAACTAAATGAAAGCACAAATGCAAATTACTTTCCTATCATGTGCAAATTCAACTTAATTTACAGTTTTCTTTTAAAATTACAAAAAAACAAATATTTACGGTAAAACAATTTCATATAAATTTCTTTTAAACTCTGGTCCAAAATTCAACTTTGTAAAACAATCATTTGCCTATACTTAGTAAAATCTTTGAATCTAATTTAATCAATTATCTTGTATTACATCCTGATAATCATCATTCCTTTCTGAACTTTGGTATAGCTTTCACTCTTATAGATCTTTTGCTGACTAATTCATAACACTATAACAAGCTGAATTGTTAGAACACTAATTTTAACTAACTTTCTAAATGTTGAAAATTTCCTTGTTCTCAGTTTCACATGTTTAATACTGGTGCAACAGTGATATGTACAAGGTACTACACTTTTTCTTATTTTTATCTTTTATATCAGGCAACTAATTTATCTATTAAAATATTGATGATAACGCTATGGGAATTTCCTTCTTTACCAGATATTACTATTGATAAAAAATCTGATAATAAAACAAAAATATATACATCATACTTGTTGTAAATTAGGGAAAGCCTTTTCTCATCACTTCTAATGCCTCAAAAATCAATTGAGTGAATTTCCTACTGCCCTAGCTGAGTATGACTGTCATAACCACTTGTTTTGTTAAAAATTTCTTTTTGACCTAAAGTAGAAGCATTATGCTTTTGAAATTGCTGTAAATATATCCAAACCGGCCTATTTACTAAATCAGTCACTAGCAACTCCCTAATTCCTCACTTCATTCAAAAAATTATATGGAGTACTGCTGCCAAATTTATTGAACTGGTACTTGCAAGTGTTCACAATCTTCTCTTGGTTCTGTTTAAACACTACTCTTTAAACTGATTGGTTTTAAAAATTATTTATTACAATTTCTTCCTCATCGTTGTGATGTTTTCAGCTCGTCACTTCGTAGTTTTGATGAGCTTCAGACCTACCTTCTACCTCTTGAGAATTTTTCATATAAAACAAGCAATCTTTTTAATGACTGCTTTAATTATCTTTGCTAATTAAAAAAAAAAAAAAAAAAAAAATTCTTTGAACTCTCCACAAATTTCATAAAGCTTACTTCTTTCTATAAACAGATAAACTTTACAACCCACTACAACAAAAGGCATTTTTAGACTAATTCAAGGCAGTTGTTTAAAATTAATGCTTTTTCTGATAGCTTGCTAGCCTTATGTTTTCCTCCTGAAACTATGGCAAATATTTTTTTGAGAATATAAATGTATGCTATTTTTCTTGTGAAGCAAATTTTATTCAAAAATATTGAACAAAGATTTAATGTTTACAAATCATGATTTATTTTAAAAAAAGCATTTATAAGTTCACATTTTTTCAAGGATTTATTAAACAAAATATGATGAGTCTCCTTCCTACTCCACCAAAAAAGCTATATACAAATTTCAAAAATTTCATTAACTTAATAAGTATCATTAACTAATTGGGAAAAACAATTAAATCTATTTCTAAATTTATTTTTTGAATGGTTATAAACATTGCTAATCTTCTAAAAATTACTAAAAATAAATGTCTTAAATGTCTTTAAAAAATAGGTATCTGAATTGAAATTGACTTTTAATACCCCAAATAAACAAACCACAAAAGTCGTTTTTTCTACGAGGAAAAATGTATTTTAATCAAGCCCTCTCAGTAGCATAATCTCTTCTTAATTTGACCCTGAATGACAGCATTTAACTTTCATTCTAACAAATCTCAAGTCATGAAAGCCATTGCTGCTAAAATGCCCATAGGACAAATTTTACAATTTATAGGCCCCAATGTTGACATGTGATCTAATCTCTGCCTGCAAAATTATTTGAAAATTGATTTTTTTTAATGATTTAATGGTCTTAAGTTTCTTACATCTTAAACCTTTCCGCGCCATTCCTGGAATATTTCGTGATTTTGATATACTAAAAATACCTCAGTCCTGGAATGTTTCATGATTCGCACGCTTTCACTCTAAAAGCGATTTTCAACTGGTAAACGACTTCTAATAGACTGGAGACCGATTTTATTGAATTCTCTGCAAAATTTTGTTTCAGAAAAATTTGGCAGTTCCGGAGATTAAGAAATGTTTCAAAAAAATTCAAAACATTGAAATTTCCTCCAACTTTATTTTCATTTCTTCCATTTGTTAGATGTTTATGTTTTTATTGCATTTGGCATTTTATCATTATTTTTTATCTATTTTTTCATTTTTTTAATGTCATATTGTGTGTGATATGGGTGGGATGATGATTTTATTGTTCTTTTTTTTTTTCTTTTTTTTGAAAAGCCAATGGTATCAGCTAAAAAATGAGCCCTCACTGAACTTCTACACTTTAATATACCAGAAGTTATGACCAATTTTTTTTTGCTTAAAAATGGCTAATCTATAGCTTATACATTATAATTTTGCCCATGGCGGGCAGAGGGTTAACTTCATCAATTTAAAAACTCATGACTTTCATTTTTTTGAAATGTTAATCTTTTTTCAACTGCTGAAACCACTATCTCTTGAACTGTTCTTCTTATATGAATTTCTGAACAACTCTTGGCAATGTTTCTGAAATATTAGGGTCAATAACAATTCTTATGGATGATTATTGTGTGAACCTTTTCTTGTATAACAATCCTTCTTAAAGTCTTGAAACAAATGTGTCTACTCTAAAGTGTACCTTTCTTTACTTTAGATTATTAGAAAGGTTTGTAAAGACAGTAAATCCGATTATTGTTTCATGCATATCTATGTTTAAAATATTTTGAAATTTACTTTTTTTTTTTTACAATAATTGAGTTATCTGTAACTCACCGGTTTTTCTGTTTTGGAAATTTTTATATTGTGATTAGAAAAATTAAATAAAGAAACATATTATAGAAAGACAAGCCACAATACATAAAATATATGGACACAGAAATAAACCCCGTAAAGATCTTTAAGTTAGAATGCTTGATTGTACATCTATTATTATAAAAGTGTAACTGTGTATTACACAGTTTTAAAAACTTTTAAAAAGTGAAAAAAAATTGTTAGAAGATTTATCTTAATTTTAGATAGTAATAACAGATTTATAAGAAAAAAGAAATGTTAAAAGATAGATGTTAAGCTGTTAAGCTAGTGAAATTGTTTGCTTTATTTTGGCAAGTTTCTTAAAACCAAAAAAATAGCCAAGCGGTTCAACCATGTACCTAAATTTCATAATATAGATCTGTCCCCTTGCTGTAAAACAAACTTCACAAAAGCAAAAATCATAGGACAGATTTCCCATTGCAGAAGCCTATATTTTCCGTTCTATCTGCACAAATTTCAGAAGATATATCACAAATAAATTATCATGATGTGTTTTTCATCTTTTATATTAGGCAGAGGTCCAGAAAAAATATGAAAACATAAGAGACACATTTCCTCGACATTGTCAATGAAAGTTTTATTTGTCTATATTTAGATAAAAAATAGGGTAGCTGTTTGATGATAAGTCTAAACTTTTGAAACAAACTTTTTTCTTTCAACAATAAGACAATGTATAAATATATAATAAATATAACATAGCCATAATTAAAACACAACTTTTATTCACTGAAAAATCAAGTAATGGCAGCCTAATAAAAACTTACCTTTGACGAGCAATTCTTGAGAAACATCACTCTCCATCTTGAAAGCTGCAACAGTGAAATTTTTAGATGTTTGAAAATAACTAAACAAAAATGCTAATCAATGTACATTTGGTATTAGTTTTCTTTGGTCTACTTAATTTCTGAAGCTTGTGCAGGTTATTATATCTATTTGTGCTCCAGTCACTTTTTCTCCATTATGATTAATGTATATCATGTTTTTGGTAAAGATTACCACTTTTTAGTTTTTAAACGCGAGATTTTACAACAATATAAAAATGATCATTAGAAAAATCAAAAAAGAAATTAATTCAGAAGTAAAAATGATAGATATGAAGAAAAACACCTAAATACAAAATGTTTTTTAAAGAAAATGCAAAATGATTAAAAATTGTTTCATTCAAGTCTTATTAATTAAAAAATTTTTAAATCTAATTTAAAAAATTATTCCCAATTTTTTAAACTGTTCATTAGTGCATCAATTTACTGAGTATATCAGCTTAAACTTAGGAATATTTGTTTAACAGGTATAAGAGTTTGACAGGAATATCAGTTTGACAGGATTATTTTTGCAAACAAGCCTTATAATATCTTCATAAATTTTCTATATTAAAAAGTTTTGAAAGTATGGAGGAAGACGCTAAGGAGTAACCCTTAGCACTTTAACTTTTTTTATGCACTAAAATCTACAAAACACACATCTGACTTTATATTATTAAAAAATAGCACTTTACAATAACGTTACAATATAAATAACTGCTTTTAGACTTTATTAACAACAGAAAACAGGTTGAAAAAAAAATTGGTATTATAGTACATTAATATAAAAAATATCAAAATCAAATTGATGAAAAGAAAATGCAGAGCTACCAACTTAATTTATAGATTTATAGCTTTGATTCTCAGCCAAATTAATACAGATAACACTTAATCCTTTAACACTCCCTGATGTAATATTATGTCAGCAGGAAATGGTACTAAAAAGGCCACGATGTAATATTACGTTAAGCGGTTTGTGGTCTGAAAATGTGCCTGATGTAATATTACGTTGACGTATATTACATTTTGCTTTACTGTGTTTTTGAAATAATATTATGTCTACACCCTCGTGGTTTGGTTTTTTCATAACATAAACCTTTTAAATTTTCGAACATCCGTTTACTGTTTGTTGTGATAATACTTATAAAATAAGCAGTTATTTACATCCATAAAAAATTACAGATTTTGCAGGCACCTCTAGTTCAAGTTGGAATAGTAATAAAAGAGGATATAACGAGCAAGAATTGCAAGAATTTATGCATTGCTATCATATCGTATCTGCAAGAGTTTCTTGGGCATCGACATATGAATTATATTATACCTCTTTTGGAATCAACTGGTAATAAAAGGTTTTATCATACAACTAATTCAAGCTTATTGATAAGTTTATACATTTTGTTGATAATTCAACCTTCAGCTTCAGCTTTGTATAATGATTCAGAGCAGACAAACACTCTGAATTCTGTGTACTAATATACTGCAACAAAAGTTATTATGATACTGATGAACGGCTTGCTTGATAAATGTTATCGCCTTCATATTGATCATTGGTACCCGCCAATTGAACTTTTAAAACTACTCTTGAGCAAAAATAACTACCATTTGCTCTTATCATAAAAGTTTATAAATGAAATTGAAAGAAAGATAAACGAATAGTATTGTATCAGAAAACAAATATAATTATGGTCACCACTTTGTGAGCTATGTACCATAAACTGATTTAACAATAAATCCTTCTAGAAAATTGTTTCCACATATCGCTTTAACCATTGCTGTTACCAATGAAAGGATAACATTTTGAAAATTCCAATTAAAACCTTTTTGGATATTTTCTTTTATTGTTTTAGTGATTTTTATTTTGATTAAGTAAAATTTGAAAATTAATTTGTTTTAGTGATTTACTTAATCAAAATAAAAATCACTAAAATCAGAAAAACTGTTTTCATGGCATAAAACAACAATTTTAAATTTTTCACAAGTGAAAAGTTGAAAGTTATAAAATCTAAACGTGGGTGGAATTTTTTGCCAAGAATTCATAACACCAATGATGAGCACCTGATCCCTAGGCATTGGTAAAGGCACAAAAACGACTGTAAGTTTGAATGTGCTTTATAAAATGTTAGACTAAGAGTTAGAATATTTTTTTTGTGCATTATATTAATATCAAAATAACAAGCAATCTTTCTCACTACAACGTTTCTAATGCACTTCTAAGTTTTAATGCCTTATTAAAAAATAAATGTTAGAAATCCTTCAAAATCATATCGGGAATAAAATTTCAACACTAAAATAAATCTGCTAAACTAAAATCAAATGATAAATCAGTAAAGCAAACAAATTGTCTTGATATAAGGATTAAAAAATAACAGGAGCAAATAGTCTTTATTATTTTTATGTCTATGTCAATGTGCTATGAAAGTTTAATATCTGTAGCTTTAAAAATTAATTTGAATCAAGAGATTATTTTGGAACATATACTTTGTTACTTTTCTGCAGGCAACTCTGTTCAGTTATAAAGGTATCCACCATTTACTCAAATTTTTGTTGTAAACGAAGTAAAAAAATCTTTTAATATTGAAGTATGTATGTATATGAATTATACGAATTTAAAAAAATTAAAATATAGCAAAATATCAAAAAACAACAAACACATACTATTCATGAATAACAAAAACACTATTAAGACAACAAAACTTACTCATATTGCTTTTAGATTTTAGCAGATAATAGCAATGTTACTACACCAAAAAAAAAACAAAAAAAAAAAAAAAAAAAAAAAACAAAAAAATAGAAATGTTACTACACAAAAAAAAAAACAAAAAAAAAAAAAAAAAAAAAAAACAAAAAAATAGAAATGAGATAAAATAATATTCATATAATATTAATTTATTCCATTAAATGAGAACTGATATTCAATGTACAATGATGATCTTGTATCTATAACTTGTTCAATTATAAAGTGTCATCAAATCCATTTTAAATGAATTGCATCATGGGAATGGACAGAATAATAACTAAGTTGCTTCATGTCATCTTCTAAATCAATTTTGTGTGATGTCTAAAATACAAAAACAAATCGCATTAATTCAGGTGTATGTATCAAGTAATTTATAATTTCCCGTTGTGAAAAGTTTCCACAAAATCCTATCCTAAAAGCTTGTAAAAGAGCAATTTCTAGCCTTAAATTCACTTTTTAAGCCCAAACGCACTAAAGACACATTCTTTCAATCAAATATTTTGGTAAGATTTTGAAAGATATCATTCCTTAATGAACTATTAAAATATCATATAATATTTTTTAACTATACAATGACAAAATATATAAAGAATATGAATTAAACAGACATATTAACATGAAGCTTTTGTTCAAACACAGGTTTTTCTCGAGGGATAAAGACTCCCCTAAATCTCAAGTTTAAATAAATGGGATATTTCTCATTGGTGCCAAAGTTTCCAAAAGCAGTACAATTTTTAAAGAAGCAAACATTACCGATGGAATAGTGAGCACAAACAATATTTGCCTGTAAAAGTTGAAACTTTAAAATGTTCAGAAGCTCTTACTTTAGCTTAAATCTAAAATAGATAGATGACATAACTTCATCCTTACACCCTGCAAGTCTAAAAAAATTTCACTAGATAGGGAAACTGTCAAACTATTTTACATACCTTACTATCAACATAAGATAACTTCTGTTTAGATGGTGGCACTTTATATATTCTTTGTAGAATACCTTTTAGCTGTCTAACAGTTGTTGTAACTAAAACAAAAATCTCATTTCATTTATTGCCTAGACTATGAAAAACATGCCAGCATTTTTCAATATTTCTGATTAAAAAATATAACTACTAAACTTTGATAATTTCATTAATAAAGTATATAAGCAACAGTCACAACAAAAAAAAAGCATGGAAAAATTGCAATCTCGAAAAATAGAAAAAGAAGATCCAGGCTACTTTGCCTCTGCAAATAACCACATTCAAATTACACAATAAAAACATAACTGTAAATCTCATCACCTTTCAAACAATGCACATAAATTTATTTCATCCGTACGATTTTCTCTTTTTGTATATTCTTGTCTGTTTTCAACTGATTAAAATACTCATGGTGAGTGAGGTATAACATTTATAGTAAGCATTCAATTTTTAACTTAGTGGCTTTACCCAATTAAATGATCAGCTTTTAAATCTATATGTATTTTTATTAAAAATGATTTTTTTTTTAAATATTCTTCAACACATATATATAAGGTTTGCAGCAAGGATGCATAAAAAAGTGTGAGTGTTTGCTTTGCTGCAAGAACAAACAAAAATTTGCAAATGATGCTTAGATCATAAAACTAGAGTTAAAAAATATTTACGATCAAATTATTACAGCCTATAATCTCTAATTTAACTGATTTGGTTTCAATTTTTTTTCTCTGGTGTATCATCTTTGTCTGCTCAGTTAAGATATGTTTTATGACCACCATAATAATGGTGGATAATGCCATCAGGAAACTTGATGAAAGATCAACAATTATAACGCGTTCTTATGATAATAACAACCATTTTTGAATTCTTAAAATTTATGAAAAGAACTTAGTGACTAATAGACTCGTGGAAATAAAATCAAAACTAACCAAAATCTATTATGGTTCTAAAGCTTAAATTCTAGAAATAATATAAAGAACATTTCCAAACATTAACATTATTTTAATATAATAGAAGCACAGGTTTTTGAGAAAAATCTAAAAATGCAAAATAAAATCTACAACACTTGAAATCCTTAAAATTAGCCTTAAAATTACCCTGATGAGAAAAATCAAATTTAAGAGTAATTCTCAAACCAAAAACTTACTGAAATTACTGAAATAATATTCCAGTAATGACAATTTTAGACAGGTGGGTCTGGGTACAACAACATTGGTGAAATGCCTATTAGTCCAGAGGCCAAATGGCGTTTTTTACCTAACCTAATCTTGGAGGGTTTATGTAATTTTTTTGCTTTAACATTTGAGTCTTCCAGATGACATTTTGAAATGTTGCCAAACAGGTTTGTTTGAGAAATTTTTTTTATAGACTTAAATACATTTAGCCCAATTTTTGTGGTGTTTCAAATTTAGGCGTGCCGTTACCACCAAATATAATTTTCAGACCATCACATATTTAGGTATTGAAGCAAACCTAACAGAATTTTTCTTCAGAGACTCATTGATTTGCCAACTGCTGTCAAAAAACTTTCAAACCATATATATCTTAACTTTGAAGCTAAAGCAGACATTAAATGGTGGAAAGACTTTGTACCTGCATGAAACAGAGTAGTTATTTTTCAAAATCCTGTTATTACATCAAACTCCCTTCAATTGTTAACTAAGGCATCCAAGTTGGCTAGGCACTAAATTTTGAAATCTACGGATCTCGTCACCTTGGCAAGTACGACATTAATCTTCTGGAATTGTTCACTATACTGGCAGCAGTGAAGACATGGGGGACACATTAGATGGGATATTAGATTATGTTATACACACACTCCAGAAGTGTCGCACCACTTTTGACACACATGCATTTTTATTTTAACAAAGCTTTATCACACAACGCACAAACTACATATTGGTCAGGTTTTAACAGTTATTTTCAATTTTGCTCTTCATTTTCATCACCAATATTCCCAGTTCCAATCAGAACTTAATTTACAGTTGTATGTTACCTCCTGAGCTTGACAAGTATCATTCAAAACAATCAACTTAGTTATGTGCTGTTCGTTACTTTAGTTTAATGAAAGGTCACTCGTGTGAGTTCAATAGCATGTACCAGCTTAATTATTTTCTTTGCGGAATTAGAAGGTCTCAAGGTAACTCATTTACTAGACCTAGACGCCAATCAATCAAGATTCTTCAGGTCAATATTTTATTCCAATATATCATTCAATTGTATAGTGAAAGATGCTTGGATGCTTCAGAATGCAGTTTCCTTAGCTTTATTTGGTTTGCTTAGAATTTCTGAATACTCTAGCAGCAACAGTCAAACATTCAGCGAAGAAAAATTTTCATGTAATGAAGAAATTTCAATTTCATACAAACGCAGCATTGCATCAGTTCATATCAAAGCATCTAAAACGAACACGTTTAGAAAAAGGTGTATCATCAAAATTGGAGCCTGCGACACATCAATTTTTCCAATACTAATATTGCTACAGTACACTAATGTCCACCCAATGTATGGACCACTGTTTCAGTTTGCTAGCAGATCCCTTTTAATAAGATCAGATGTGATACTCCTTCTTTGGCATGTTTTCCCATTTATTCCCAACATCAATATGCACTTTTTTTAATAGGAGGAGCTTCAGCAGCAACTACGGCAGGGAGATCTGATTGTATGATACAAACTGTTGGTGTTGGGAAAGCAATGCATATCAGAGATACATTCACGTTGCTGCCAAAACGATACAACAATGGTCTCCACAAATGGCATCAGAAACATTTTTATCAAGAACTTAGGACAACAACATGTTAGCTCCTATTTAAATTTATATGAGCTTGGGGTAATTTGAGGGCGTTTTCGCTGTCTTTTTCTTTTTTTACCCTCGTTTGTCATGTGTTATGTTACAGTCATTATAGATCAGAGTGTCTTTGGTCATTGTTGACCAGTGAGTTAGAGTATGGTCAGTGTGGAACAGTGTGATATTTTCATTGTGGACCATTGAGTCACTGACATTGTAAATCTGAGAGGTTTATGGTCATTGTAGACCACAGAGTTATGGTCATTGTAGACCTGAGTGTAATTTACAGTTATAATTTTATCCCTAATTCCCCATTTGCACCAAATTCACTTATGTGTATATATTTATATTTTATCTTAGTATTTATATTTATTTTATATTTTTGTGAATTAAAAGGAAGAGTTATGACTATGACAAAACTTTGCCCCATTTGTTATCTGGTTATGTCACTAACTTTTTTCAAAGTATGAGTTTACCGTTTTGCAGCAAATAAAGGGTCACAAAATAAAACTTATATTTCACCTTTCATAAAGAAAGAATAACCTTTAATCAAGAATGACACTAAATTTTCAACTCATATCAGAATAAAATTTCTATTGGAAGCCTAGTTTAACCAAATACATATAATTGACGGCTAGACTTATATATAAATATATATATATATATATAAATATATATATATATGTATTATTTTATCATAAGTAAATACCTGGAACTTTTTTATCTACTTCTTCTTTATCTGGTGATTCTGGACATTTTATATGAAGTACTGATTAATTAAAGAAAGAACCACAAATTTTATATTCAATTCTGTACAGAGACATTAAAAAAATAATACTAAAAACATTCTAACAGCTACACTTGTAAAAATTGAAACAAAATTATTCAATTATTACTTCCAACTATCAATGAGGCATTAATTTGTTTTAATTAGTTCAGAAAAGAAATTCTATAAGTGACATGTTTGAAATGTAGAGAAATATTCTTAAATAAAAACTTTGCCAATTTTAAGAGTGACATCAGCATTACCAACAATGTCACACCAAAAAAAGCTCAAAACGAGTAATGGCACTGGGATTTATTCAAAACTAGCACTTTAGCGACCGATGGAAAAAAAAAATTACAAACAACAGTCTGGACAAGCATACCAAAATGATTGGCTAACATGCCCAAATAGTCAAGTATATTTTTATAAAAACTCACCGACATACTAAAACAATCTGAAATAATATTTTATAACAACATACAATAATTTAAAATGATTGTAGCAATTGAAGAATGTCATTCACTGACAAAATATTTTCAAGATAGCTCGCAAAAATATTTTCAAGATAGCTCGCAAAAATATTTTCAAGATAGCTCGCAAAAATATTTTCAAAATAGCATGCAATATTAACTCTTTTCAAAGATCACTCAAAATTCCTGCAGAATCAGTACACATTTCTTCAAAAAAATTTAAAACTACGGTTCTGGAATCAAATTTTACATATTTTTAGGCTGGATAAGATAAAAAGATACATAATAAACTGTCTTTTAATGTAGTTTTCTTTTCTTCATCTGGAGGAGGACCAAGCACTAAAAATGGTAATTAAACAATTGAATATTGAAAAACAATAAGAACAAAGTTTTGTGACAATATCGAATTCTGAAAAATAATCTTTTATCAAAATCATCAAAACAAAATTTAAGAAATAAGCATATGGAACAAGAAATTATATGTGAAATTTTTAAAATTCAGGCGTTTTAGCGATTTATAAGTAAAAATGTAACCTACTTACATTTAAATATAAATAAGAAACATCACCAGGAAATTCAGAGGTTTAGAGGTTTCCCCAGTAAATAATATTAAATGTAGAGGTTACTTAAAAAATCGGCTTATAAGACTAAAGAGAAACATAAAAATGAAAGATGTGATTCAAACAACAGTTCTTATATTTTTGTGGCTAATAACGTTGGTACTTAATAAAACGGGTAAAAACATTTATAAATTTAAATGTAACTTCTTTCCTAGCTTTTGAAAAAAAATTGCTAAGCTATTTTGTGATATTTAAAATCTAGATGTTACCATATACCTACATAAGTACTTGTTGGTGAGCAAAAAGTTTCATAGATCAACAGAAAATGTTTTATCTGCTTTTCTTTCTTGCATTACATTAGTATCAAAGTTTGAACTTTAATTATTTGCTTAGTAGGAGCAGAAGATGTCAGCAGTAGTAGTAGTTGTTGATTTTCAAACGTATTATTACAACATTAGATATTCGTTTAGAACGCTAGACTAATTGAAAAAATTTAAGAGAATTTGCAAACATTTGTGTGATATTCGTTTGTATTTTTTTTTGATTCATCGTACACTGTATAAAAATTTCAACAAGATTATTTTACATCAAAATAATGGTATTTATCAATTACTTTCTTTTCTTCATACTGTTTAGTACTTCAACACATTTGAGCTTGAGGCTCAATATATATATTATATTATTATACAATGCTTCAACACATTTGTGTTTGAAACTCAGCGTTCATTCACTATTTCATAATATGATTGAGTTCATCAATTACTTTCTTTTATTCGTATTATTTATTGCTTCAACACCTTTGTGATTGAGACTTCGCCATCATTCACTATTTCGTAACATGATTGAGTTCATTAATCACTTATTTTTTTATTTGTATTGTTTATTGCTTCAGCACATTTGAGCTTGAAACCCAGCCATGAAAGTTTATATGCTTTGAGAAATTAAATTTAAAATATTTGAGGTTTCTTGATGTTTTAAATCTCTTTGTTAATAGTAGCACGCATGCTTATTTAATATATTACGGAACATTCATGGAAGTATTTATGCCATTACGGCTTTTGTTTAATTATGTAATATTACGTGTCATATTCACACCTATTATATTTTTTTTGTCAGTTAGTTTTATAAATTTTACAGTAAAGACATGAATATTAAAATTATGATTGAGTCTTTGAATATTTATC